>VYZP01026159.1:0-16172 GCA_013400635.1 Hypocryptadius cinnamomeus
CCTCCCCAGCACTCTACTAGCTGTGCTTCACCCTCTTGCCTTTCAGCACCACGTACAAACAGCACAAAAATTCCCCCAGGACAGTGCACAACTCTGTTTCCTCTCTCAGCAACAATCACACATAGCAGATGTGTGCCACAAGCCACAGGCAGAGTCAAGGTCGCATGTGCGTTCTTAGGACCTCTTCCTTTTGTTCTCCACTGATAATTTTCCATTTGGTCTTTGTTGGGTGTTACCATGGTGGCTGCTCTTCAGCAGAGCAGAGTTCTTGTTTGGAGAAAATTCCAAGGGAAAAGGAATTTTATATATCTTTCTCTAATTCAAACATTATGTGCATTTTGCTTCTTTGAGTTGACCGAGTTTTTTCTTTTGAAATTCAAATCACACGCTGAATAACTACACCTATTACACTGTTATAAGTAAAAGAGTCTCTTGCTTGCCTCCTATTGTGTCCAGTTTGCATAAGCTTATATTATGCTGCTTCAAAGATTATGCTGGAAGCCATATATTCAAAGGATATATAAGGTAAATTCACTTCTGATTGTTCTTTGTGAGGTAAAGTAGTTCTAATGAATGTCATGGGCAAATGACACTCCTTTGAATTAAGTCCTGGGCAAGTTTCTGTGTTAAACATTAGTAATAAATCTTATTTCAGTAATTTGTCATAGCCCTATGAAATAGATTATATTGGCCTTTTAAGAGAANTCCTATGAAATAGATTATATTGGCCTTTTAAGAGAAAGATTTGGCCCTAGCACTGTTCCATTAGTTTTGAAGTAAAACATGCTAGCTTTTTTCCCAAAGACTATGTAGAGGAAAATGTAGAGTTTAGCTCTGCCTAGGATGTCAGGAAATCTGTTCAGTGATCCAAGCAGATTATTCTTTTATCAGCAAGGAAAGCCTGTTTTGTGAATGTTTCTGGTAACATAAATAAATAAAGTTGGAAAAGCTCTTGCTTCAACTCTGCTCAGAAACAGGGCTGGACAAGGAACCCAGGAGCTACGTTGTGAGAAGACTGTGGAGGCGTTGAAATGGTCTGATGCACAACCGGAATAAAGAGCCCCTGTGGAATTTTTTGTCCATATTATAAAGGGACTTTGGCTGTTTCCAACCCAGGAGGAAGGTATTCTGAAGTCACTGCTGGAATNGAGGAAGGTATTCTGAAGTCACTGCTGGAATGTGTTGTTGGGACAGAAGCATAGTTTAGACATCCTATCAAAGCTCTGAGGTGTGTCTGTCCAGAAATGGCTTCTGTTGGGATGCTGAACCTGTGTCCTCTGGAACAAATAATTTTTCTACAGGTAAAAAGCTCTTAAATTCAATTGAAAGCTTTACTTCATTTAACATGCAAGATTTGGAAAAATTGACCTTTTTCTGGTTTGAGGAGGGGTAAGCAGGGTCCTAGCATCTGCCTGTGACAGGCAGGGAAAGAGTGTGTCTGCATCCTGTTGCCAGTAGCCAACTGGCTGCAGGCCCTTGTTCAGAGGGCTTGGAGAGTAGCAGCCTTCCACTTTACATACCTTTATATATTCATATGTTAGACAAAATAAAAATCCTCAGGACAGACCACAAAGGATAAGCAAAAGAGAAACTATGTGTGACAGAATGACAATCCTACCCTTAAACAATTTAAAAAGGTAATTTCAAATGGAATTAATAATTATTAAAAAATTAATTCAGCCTACATGTCAGTTTTAGGCTGTGGCCTTTTTTCTGAAAGAATTATTATTTACTTATGTTTTAACATATGATAAAGGCAAACAGAAGTGACCTCTCTCCTATCTTAGAAAATAACTATGAGAATCAGGAGAAGTGCTTGACACCAAGTAGCCTCAACAGTTGGTACACTGTAGCTGTCAGCGTGAAATCAAGTGCAAAATTGCCAGATTTGGAGTCCTTCCTAAAATGGCTTGCTCTGTCAAGTGGAAGTAAAGGACATCTACCAGAAAAATGACACAAGACTTTTCCAGAGGCAATCTTTGCAGACACTCCATTTCACCTATACAACAGCTGTATCTGCACACTGATTTTCCAGTGTAGGATAGACTTGTCACTATTGCTGCCTCATAACCTGCACAGAAATCTTTTAAAAATCAGAAGAAAAGACCTAATAGTTTATTTTTCAAATGGATACAATTCGGTCTGTCCAAAAGTAAGATGGGCAGTCTGTCATAAGAATTTCCTGCTGTCCTTACAAGTAAATTTGTAATAGTAACTTGCTATTATCTGAGCAAAATTTTGAAGATATTTCACAAGATTTGAAAGGATTTACATCATATTGCTTTCAGTGGAGAATTGAAAAAATGATAAATGTTAGTACTACTGTCCTCTAAATAGGTATATGTGTAGATACATATATTTTGTCATTATTCTCTCTAAAAGCAAAGCAACTTGTATCTGGTTTTGCTTGAGATGGATGAAAACTTGAGCAACAACTTGTCCCAGGAGGAACATTTTGTAGTTACTTTTAAAGTAAGGAGGAATGGCAAATAAGGAAGATAAATTTCTTCAGAATAAATTCTAATGTGAACAAAATGGTCTTCTGACACAATGTTTATGTAGAAATAGTAAATTATTCTGTCTTTCAAAGGCATGCTATGAGGTTCTCTTTCTGATTTTTTTTTTTTGCTATACTCTCTACAAGTATGGCAAATACTATAGTTTTGTCACCAAATTATTGTACTCAATCAAAGGTAGTGCATCTTTCATGACTGTGAGCATTAGGGGTTATCTTAACCTAACAAGATATTAACAGCCCCAGTCAAGAAATACGAAGTTTTGGAGAAGTAGAGATGATATGGGAAGATCATTCATATTGCCTACATACTAATTAAAGAATAAGCCACACTCCAATTTTAAAAGAGATTTTAACCAAATAAGCTCCCAGAAATTGTTTACTCTCTCATCTTCTTATTGATATTAACTTTTATTTGAAAAACTAATAAATTGTCTATGTCCTCCCCAAAGGGTTCGATTTAAAGTTCAAGCTTTTTTAAGTACTATATATTGCCATTAGGATAAAATATTGGGTAGTACTCTCTCCTGGACACCATATTTTTAAGAATATGCTTCATGCCTCATTTACCAGAAATGTACTGAGATTTACCTGAGCCAACATTCAAAGAATAACTTGACATTTTTCATACCATGATGCCATGTTTTTGTCTTTTCTTTTTAATTCCTTTGCCATCCAAACTGGTAGTTTGAATTGCTCTTTTATTCATTAATTTTTTTACCATCTAAAGCTCAAGTAGAATATATTTGTTTATGGCATATGAAATATCTGTGTAAGAAATTATTAGATTTTCAAAGAGAAGATAGTGTGATAGAATGTATAAGAGCAAAAGAGAGTTAAGCAGAATAAAATAGCATGGAAGGGAGTGATTCCTGCTGGGGTGTCATTTCACAGAATTTCAGAATCAATAAGGTTGGAAAGGAGGGGGTTTAATTCTCAGTTCTGGAGCTGTGTATTTCATGTTGGAGCACCTCCTCTTGTTTGTTACCAGAAATCTGCCCACTGGTGGCACCGCACAGCTTCTCCTGCTGCCTTAGTGCTCCCAATATATTTGAACAATTCCTGCCTCTAAACTTCCTTTAGTTTTCCCCTTGTTACCACTGCTGGTGGGTCCTGTTCATCATTTCTTTTGCTGTGTTGCTCCGTGCTTTCATAAAATGACAATTTTTTCTTCCATTTATGCACTAGAACAAAGCTGGCGAAGATGGGGGACAGAAGGGACCAGAGGTTCTCAAAAATACATCATTAGAATAGCCAAAAGAAACAGAATAAGAACAATTCAGGGTGGAATGTGCATCAGAATGTGAATATTAGGATGTGTTTATAAGGGATGTCATTTCACACTTTTTCACACCTTACAGCCCAGAACCAGTCCCACTGATTTTGGCAGGGCTATCCATGGAAGAAAGGGAAGGTTCTCTTCCTTCTTCCCATCCCTGCAGGGCTAATGAGAGAAATCCAGAACAGAAGACAAGATTGTCTGATAATTTTATTCACACCAAACCCAAATAGTTCAAGCTCAGGTCTGCATCTCCTCGGAACACATAGATCACCAAGACCATGGTTCAGGAACAGAGATAAGATTCAAAAATCCCTTTGGCAGCAGATGAGCTGTAAAGCAGCAAATCACACAGCCCAACCTACCACAGCAAACAGTGAATAAACAGGGATGAGCATTGCAAACAAAAGAAAGAGATGGGGTTAATTCAGGTTCACAGAGGGCTTTGGAACTGAACTAAAAATATATCTCTTAAATGCAAATAGAGAAAAATGATAGGCATTTGCATGATTGACAACCTTTCGAAACAGAAGTGTTGCTATAATTAAGCAATAATGTATGAGTGAGTGTACATTATGACAAATTGGAAGCTTCGTTGATTAGATTGAGCATATCAACTGTCAGTATAATTATCACATTTTAATCATTTTTCTCCATTTTTTATAACAGCATTGTCTTCAGCCTCATTTGGTGCTTATTAGATTGATATTCTAAGAGGAACTGTACAACATAAAACATGTCCTTTAACAGGATGAACTTTATATAAGACTTTAGGTATGTCTATAAATATTTATGATGGTGGCTGTTGTGCCTCAACTTTTTGCAACATCTTATGTGTCAAATCATGTTGGTTTAGAGCTTTCTTTACCATGATAAAATATTATAATCTGAAAGTACTTTGTACTCAGTAACTATTCACTCACTATATATTTTAAGCTGTCACAGGGAAAACATATCACAGCTGAATAATGAGTTAATGATACACACTGCAATGATTAACAAGATGCTCAGTCAATCAGTGTGGGAGCAAGATTTTTCCATTTTCATGCAGCTATGCTAAAATGTACGTAGCTTCATTAACGAGAAAATGTTTGTTGTTAACACCCAGGGAACAGCAACGTTTCCACCAATTTAAAGGGTTTAGTTTTATGCCAGTTCCTCTTTAAAAGGTAAACCACTGGAGGAGTAAAATGCCCCTGAAAATGCAGTATAACAAAGAAAACAGAGGTTCTTAACGTGGTCATGCTCTTATAGTCTTACCCTATCTCAAATTAGATCTGAGCAGTTCTTTCACCAGTGTTGAAGTAAGAAGGTGGAGGGTGGCCTGGGTGTTAAAGGGTCTGTGAAACAAAATTCTCCAGGCCCTTTCCCCATTTCTGCCACCGGTTTACTTCTTGGCCTTGGGCAAGATACTTATCTGCTCCTCAGATTAGTGGCCCTTTGGGAAACAGAGATACATGCAAGTGCTCTGCAGGGATTATTGGAAAATTAATGTGCTCTAGGTCTCAGTTTACTGCTGGTAAAATTCATATTGTACAGCCTACTCCAGGCTTTGCAGCTGCTGCAGAGAGAGAAGTGTAGATTTTGTGGCCTTTCTGGCCAATGGTGAATTTCTTTATTTGAGGAAAACTATCAACGTTGACAGTGCAATTGTTCAGTGAGGAACTGCATAGAACAAATCACAGCAATAGAAAGGTCTTAATTATTTTCATATTGCTTTAAAAGGATTCTGTAGCAAGGATTTAAATGACTTTTTCTATGGGCAGATTGATAAAAGATTCCAGGCCAAAGAAGTGTTTCTAGATATCATTCATTCCATGTCCTCTGCAGTATATATTCAGTAAATAGCATTATCTTTTCTCTCAAGATAGTTTGCGGTATTGATAGTGAAATGTGAATACTGAAGTCCTCATAAATTGATGATTTTTGAAAGTGGAAAATTGCCAAATAATCAGTTTGAATATTTGGTATCATTTTCTTTGCTGCTAGAAAGTTGATGCTAGAAATAACTTTAAAAAATTATACATTGTATGCTGAAAGTGAAGAATATGTGTAATAAATGAATTTGAATTCAGAAGTGCGAAGATTGATGTAATAAATTCAATTTTAATTGTAGGATTTTCTCAATCCTTTGAAAATTTACCTTCTTATCTCAGTTTTTAATTTTGCAATCCTCCAACAAAATACTTGAGCCTTTCAGTAGTCTTCACTAAGTTCAAGGTGAAGATGTTACTTCCAGTCTTGGATATTGCTGTCTGCGCAGAATAATCATGTGTAATCCTTAGTTCTTCTGCTGCTACTTCTAATGACCCAATTACCAGTAAAATGCATAAAAGCAAGATCTCAGCATTGATTTTTTTTTCTTGATTTTCTCAATAGCTTTCACAAACCTGAACTTAACATGCTTTTTATCATAATTATAAGGATTTGATGCTGGATCTTACTAGGTTTATTTAGTGTTTCAAAAGGCTCAGTGGAGCCCCTTCCATGAACTTATCAAGGAGCCTCATTATGGCATGAAAACTGTATTAAAAAATTACACATAAATGACTGTTTCTTGATTGCAAAACAACTTAACAACAGAGTATCTCAAAATTCAGTATTTAAATGCCATAGGCAGGGATACCTGCTACTAGACCAGATTGTTCAAAGCTCCATCCAACCTGGCCTCAAACACTTCCAGGGATGGGCCATCCATAGTTTCTCTGGGCAACTCCTTTACCACCCCCGTCACAGCAAATGATTTCTTTCTAATATCTAATCTAATTCTTTTCTCTTTCAGTTTAAAGCCATTCCCCCTTGTTCTATTACTATAAGCCCTTGTCAACAGCCCCTCTCCAGCTTTCTTCTAAACCCCTTTAGGTACTGGAAGGTGCTATAAGATCTCCCAGGAGCCTTCCCTTCTCCAGCCTGAACAACCTCAACTTTCTCAACCAGTTTCCCCAGGAGAAGTTGAGTGGCTCTTCCAGGTGTAGTTTAATATGACAGAATTCAGCAAGAAAAAGCTGCCTGCCCCTGCCAAGACAATCTCTGGCTGCATTTTGCATTGCCTCGAGATTGCTGCCCAGGTAAGTGACTGCAGCAAAAGTGTAGTGGAGATGAAGAGTGCTGTGTCTTGACACTGTCAGCACTGCCAAGGAAGATCTGCACTCTTGCCCATCCTGTCACAGGGTGCCTGGGTGCACCACAGTTTAAGGAAGCAGCACAGGGATGTGTGCTGGGAGACCCAGCACCACCAACCACTTGCTGCAGGATCCCAGCTCATGGAAATGTAGTTTGGATGGTCTGGCTTGATTTAGTATGGTGGGAAAAAAAACCCTGCACCTTGCTGGGCTTTGGGGTTTGGTAAAACAGAGTGTGTGGAGCTCTGTGATCACTTTGAGGCTTTGGGATAACCTATCCCAAGAGCACAGGCTGCCGGGGCTCAGCGTGGCAGTGCGGCCACTGCACGGAGCCCTGAGGAGAGCTGGCTGGCCTCCAGGCACCGGGCAGCATGGCCGGGGCACGGGCACACCTGTCCCTGTGCATCTGTGTGCACTGCCCGGCCAAAACTCACCAGTGCTCTCAAGGACACCTCTCCCACACATGGGAGAGCACTACAAAAATAGTTACCTAGACATGTTAGTGCTACCACACAAAGTAGCTCTTGGGCATCCGTGCTGGGACTGGTAAAGAGCAAGAGGAAAATTTAGTTTTCAAATGACAGAGGACTTATTTCCCCACTGGTGAAACGAGGCTCTCTGTGTTGCATATATCCCCTTATACACTCACACTCTGGGCCAGCCCAGTGGAGAAGGTGACAGTGATGTTGTAACCTGAAATGCATTCAGGTTTAGTTTGGGAAAAGGAAAAAAAAAACAGTAGGGGCTTGGATCTTATCTTATTTTAAGGACTCTTCTTCACCTCTCACAGTGTGAGAAGATTAATTTACTTTCCCTTTTGTTTTGCACCAGTGTGTATTCCATAGCATTAATTTATTCCTCAAGGTCTGATAACATCAGTTCTGTGCCCATTGTCATCAAAGCATATAGGTGATGTGTAGAAATGATAACAAGGTTACATTTTTTCTGTGCTTGATGGCTATTCAACAAAAGTAGCCTGCTAAGCATTCCTCTTAGATTTGTCTATTTTCCAGATTGCTGGAAGAGCCTGAAATAATTTTCTGTCCTGTAAAAAAGTATAAATTGGTTCTTGAATTTAGACATCAGAGAAATACCAACTTTCAAAAATAGTAAACAGCTTTTAATTTGGCGATGTCTTCCACATAGGCACCTTTTGTTCTTGAGATTGCCTAAAAAGTTTTTTAGTCAGCCTTCTCTTTTCACTTATGCACCTGGTAAATTTTAGCAGAAACTCCTGAATGAAAAAAAAGTTTTGTCCTTGCTAAAAATTCTGGAGACTTGTCCAGAAGAATTTAACATTCTCATACTTTGGCATCAATGATTGAAATCTCACAAGATGATGGCCTTTTTGTAAGGGGTATACTCTTATCATTCAAGTGAGCTGATCTGTAAGCCTTTCAAAACAAACTAACCAACAAAAATAGAACCCTAGACCTTTTTACACACTGTATTTTTGAAAGTTAACAGCAAAATTCCCCTGGTGATGCAGCCATTCGGAAAAAGACTAAATAAAAAGCCCAGAAGGACTGTAGACAGGTAAAAGGTATTGTTTTAAACTTACCCTAGAGTCTTGCCCTCTTTGGTTTCCAGGTTAGTTGGGTTCTTCAAGGTGCTAAGTTTCCATGAACCTTAAATATGACTGAAACCTTTCAAGTGCCATCTGTTTTTGTACAGTGTTCAGTTAGGACTTTGGTCCTGCAGGACTCAGACAAGTCCACAGTTTTTATATTCACTGTTGGAATTGTATTTTTTTCTGCTCCTGAAGGAAAATTCTATTATTTGCAGAGCTACATTTCCACTGGGATTAGCCAGTTTGAAAAACAGCAGAAATTATGCTGATCCATGGATTCATAAAGAGGAATGTGTCTGACTAAAATGAAAGAAAGTAAATATGAGATTATTCAAGAACATATGTATACACATGGAATGAGAAGAGCTTTATTTAAAGTTAAGATTTTTTTACAAATGGGTTTGAAACATTTACCTGTTCTGTTGTTTTACACAGAAGTCTTGTCTTCTGTGTCTGCACATGGAATATATCCTTCAAGACAAAGGATTCATCATCAGCTTATACTGTATGGAAGTAGAGTTTGCCATTTGTAAATGTGTGGATATAAAATATATATGTTACAAAAATAATTTGGAACTGTGTATCTTTCCTGTTCTTTGATGATTGAAAGGACTCTATTCTGCCCATTTCTGATTATCTGCCTGTTTCTAAGTTTTGGAAGCAGAATTCCATTTTCCAAATGGCTGCTATTTTTCACTAGAACTAAGTCACCGACAAGTTCTCTTTTCAAAGCGGTTTCCTATGTACTTGTACAACATTATTCCACAGATTTGCTATTGAAATGAAATACTGCAGTGACCTTTTTAATTCCCATGACTTTTTACAATCTTTGAAATTTAGCACAACAGCAGGAGTTTAATCATATTCACTTATGTAAAAGACAAAATAAGGCACCTCTACATTCAGATAGAGATATGACCTCAAAGGTGCAGAGCCTTGAGAGACTCGTTGGAGATCCCCAAGGACAATTACAGCAATTTTGCTTGTGGTCTACCTGTGATCTCTGACTTTGCCTCCTGATAACACCAACAGAAATTTTGCACTGACATTGCGTGCCAGAATATTTTCTTGCTGCATGAACACTGTAGTTTTCTTATCAAAGAATAACCTTATATTACTTTATCTCTCTGTTCCAGTTTATGTCTGCTTCACAACAGTGTCAAGGTGTGAATTTCCAAGGTCTTTGATTTTCTCACTGCTGCAAAGTCTGAGGCTTTGGTTTCATTCTTGTCCTTTTTTTTCTGCCACAGTATGGAAGTTCACCAACAAAACAACCTACACCACTCATCTGCTGGCAGTTGTCTGTTCTGTCAGGAGGTTTGTCACTTTTGTTGATTGATGCCAGGTGGACCAAAGGAAGGCTTTAAAAAAATCCCAGCATATTTATCCACTGCCCCAGAGTGACAGGGCAGATCAGCTCTCTTAAATCCTCTTCCCATGCAATGACCATGATGGGGTGACTGATGTAGAATCCTGGCAGCTCTGAGCTGTTTTCATTGTCAAACTGGAGCAGAGGAGCAGTACATGATCACTCTGCAAAGGTTTTTTACCACTTAGCAGTTAAAATTACAGTGTGGGTACTTTTGCCTGTGTGTGCTCACACATATGTGTGCTCACACATATAAAACCAAAACTAGAGACTGTGCAGTACTACACCAAGACTCCCTTATATACACTTACGCTTTTTTTTCTCCCACAAATTGTGTCTCCAATGGCAAACAATCATGGTAAATATTGTTAAAAATTACTCTTTTAAGGTTTAGGTCCAGCTGGCTAAAGATAGAGCAAAGGACTAAGATCAAGGGTTAATATCAGATCCCTTAAACATTTTTTAGGGGGTATACTATCAGTCATATATGCATAGGAAGATTAGCAGTGGCCAATGAATTCTGTCATAAGACTTCTTGATTTTCTCTGTGAATTGAGTCAATAGCTGTGGTTCAGTTAATCAAAATTAATAGAGACAAAAATTATCATCTTGAGCTGGCAACCACAGCAGAAAAAATGGAGTCTTGAGGCATGGTGGCTCCTGACACTTCTGAGCAGACAAAGTATTGCATTGATACTTCTTCTGATGTAACTTTTTGTTAAAGGAGACTCTGATTGTTTGGGAAATTATTCAAACATCAGCCACGAGCTCTAAATTCACATTTGTGAATGAATGCAAAATATCACCTTAAATCTTGTTGGATTTGCTTTTTGCACACCACTCTCAGTAGCACATGTTTTTTGGTAACTTCCAGAGTTGTTGAAGCTAATAGCAATGTATAGAGGATGCTTAGTGGAGTTGCAGAAAATTGTGCACAACTTTTCACTTGAATTCTAGAAATTAATTTCTTGGGCCAGACTGTGTGTCTTAAGGTTCCACAGATTTAGATAATGAAAAATTGCATAAGTCAGATTCTTTCCTCAATGTCTGGTCTTTAAAAATTTTAAAATAAGGAAGCTTACGGGCTGCTTTGATGAAAAGACATTTCAGAGTTGCATTTGCAGTTATCTAATAGCATTTTTCTAAATTAACATTTCTTTGTCAATCAAGCCCAAAACCATAAAGCTTCTTTGGGCGGATTTAACTGACCTAAAGTTTTCAATGAACAAATGCCAAATCTTCCTAATCTGATAGTTTTCCAGTTAATCCACAAAGTAAATCTAAATAGTGAATAAATCTGAGCACCTGCTCAAAAGTTGCAGAAAAAGGGTAAGTTATTTATTGCAAATTATTTGCTTAGCTCATGTTCACCATTTTTGGAGTGATGCATTGTGAAAATTCAGGTTGCTGAACTGGTCAGCTTACAACTAGGTGATAAAACTTCTACGAGAAGACAAATCACATATTCAGCCAAGATACTATTCTTAGAATGATAAATGAAGTCATTTATCTCAGGAACCTTGTTCTTGACAAGACTTTGTTTGACCAAAAACTGCTTCAAAAATACATTAGTCTAGCGATACTTGCTGTTAAACTCGACATCCACACAGAGATCTTTAACAAGCCATTTGTGGCCTTCATTACAAAATTTACTGCACAATACTTTATGTGCTTCCATATACTTCACATAAACCACTGTACAGTAGTTTCAATAAAATTTGTGTGAAGTGCTTTACAAAATTTCATCTAAGCAATGGGATTCCATCAGAAAGAATGAGTATCTCAGTGTGAGACTTTTATTTGCAAGGATTTTCCCTGTAAATGACTAAATCATTATTCAGTTGAGAGACAACTCACTGTAAACAGTGCATTGCTTCCAGATGTATCACCTGTGATCAATAGGTTCCCTTTCTGCCTCAGCACTTGTTAATATTGTATATGGGTTTGATTAAATGTTTAAAAACATTTTTTAAGTGACAGAATTAAAAAGGATGGACTCATTACCAAAAACATTCAGCTTTTAATGCCAGGCTAGAAAATATTTACTTGTGCTATATCATCTTAGGATGGGATCTAATCACATCTAATAACTTATGTCAGACTGCCTTTCATTTATATGTGGATAGGAGGCACATGAACCAAGGGAACTCTTCATTTTCTGAAAGAGGTGGCACAGATGAGATCCCACTACACTGTTATTTTCTTAATTCAACATCAACTAGAATTTCTTTTTGTTAGCTTTTAAAGTTACTTCCTTCTGCTATTTAGTTTTTTCATCCTCCTTTGCTAGTCTGACATGTCGTAAGTCTCAGGTTTTCAACAGAAAAGCTACCAATGCCATGAGCACGTAAAATTATACAGGCAGACCCACTTCTTGGGTTGTCTGAGTGTTTGTGACAACCACTGGGACTTCTTCCAGCTTCATTTGAGAAATGCCCTTGTTGTTGGATACCACAAGGCAGAGTCAAATATCAGTGTTGAAGACCAAAGTTTGCAATTTATGTGACATGTGCTTTTATTTCCTGAAAGAAGATCTAAATCCTTTATTTACTTTTCTTTCCCCATTTTCCTCAGGATGTTCAGACACTTTAACCCAAACACACCTGTAAAAAGAATTTTTATGGGGTCCATGTTGCAGGACACAGAGCTTGGTAAGGCCTTTCCCATTTGGTAACATCTCAAACCACACAATCATGAACTGTATTTTCTACAAGAATTTTGTCTCTTCACTGCATGGGCTGCATGATGGTCCCTTTAAAAACAGTTGTTTAACATTCCCTTTATCCTCAGTTTTCGGGATATGGTGCCATGCTGTGAGTACACACAGCTTCAATTTGACTTTACAAACCCAGATTAGTTTGTGTTTGTTTTGGAGTGAAGTTGTTATATCCTTGTTTAGTGGAAAGGAAAAGGAGGCACACAGGGAATTAATTTAGAAGTCTCTGATACTCAGGCCCTGGTTTGTTTCATGTGCACAGTTTTAAGTGACACATCCCACCTCTGAAGCTCATCCCTGTGGATTGCAGCTCCGGCTGTGATGGGTCAGTGATTAAGCTCCCATCTAGCATCCATGGTTAAGGAAATGGCTTTAAGGACCTTGCCCAGTCCTATTAGACTTGTTGTCATAGAAACAGAGACAGAAGCAGTTTTCCAAGGTGGCACTCAGAGATATTTGCTATGAAACTTTTTTTTGCTGCTTTTTGGAGGCCTCTGGGTTTATTAGTAAATGCCTTCCCAATTTGATTGTAAGCAAAACTAGACCATACTTTATTCATTTTGGCAAATCAGTTAAATTACTTTTCCATCACACAGCTCCTTATTTGATTTAACAATTAATCATATCAATGTGGAAATTGCACGTCAAAATGTTATTGCTGAAGCTGGCGAAAAAGCTCAGCTTGGCTTTGCCTCGGAGGCTGGCATTTTAAAGGGAACAAGATCCTTTTACCATGCCAGCTTGAACTAACCCAATGCCACTGCCAGAGGCAAACAGCTACTACATACTATTCTTTACCCTAGCTTTCCCTATGAACATCTGCTTTTCCATTATGGTTTGTCCCAGTTGTCCTTACTTTACCTTCTATCCTGAAAAAACCAAAACTAGCTTAAACTGGAAAATTCCCACTGCATCCTTGTCCCAGTCTGTGTATCTTTTCCACATCCATCTGCTGATTTTTTGTTTGTTCAACATTTCAGATTGAAGGCTCTTTTTAATCTGGTGAACTGGTGCCAGGAAGCAAAGTCAGCAGAGAAACAAATTCTCAGCTGTTGTTACTGTCTCCTGCTCTGGTATTGCCATTTCCTAGTTTCATTTTCTAGGCCTGTGCAGAAGGGAGTTGGCATCACTGCTATTTGAGGATGCTGTCTGGAACCTACAACATTTCTGTGTGCAAAAAAAGTGAAACAAAGGAAGAATCTGAGCAGATTTAGTGGTCACATTGAAGTGGTGTAACTTCTTAAACCTAAAGCTTGGCCAAATGGCAGATGTTTCTTTACAAAGGGGCACAGAAGGCATTTTCTCAATACACAGCCCGTATTGTATACAAAATAAGAAAAATTGTAATGATTGGTGTTTTGCAATTTCATCCCTTTCATCATCTTTCTCCCTTGTCTCAGCAAACTCAGCATTAATTTCTTCCTGGCTTTCTGAGTGGTCCTAGCCACCAGGAAGAGTAGCCAAGTTAAAATAAAAAGATGAAGCCAGAAGTAAGGGCAGGTGCCTGTGTGTCAGTAGGGGCTCTCATCCCACCTGCCCTGTGCAAGGTCAGACCCTCTCAGCTACACCCATTTAGGACACTGTAGAGACATGTGGGTATTTTACTATTTCCCAGATCATTGTTATTCTCAGCTCACATGATTCACCCTCTGAATGTTGAAATGCTTATTTTCAATAATGAATATTTCAGCTACTGAGATAAACAGCTCTCATTTTACAGAATTATATATAGAGCTTGGTTGCACACATTTCACTTCCAGATGCTTGCAAGTGCAAGGATGGCTGAACTTTACAGTTCAGAAGCCACGAATCAGGCCCTGAAAGTCAGGAGACTGCCTTTAAAATAATAGAATCTCAAAGAATAATCAGTGCTGGCAGTATTAATTTGCTGCCTGGTTTCTAAGCCCTTGGGGATTCTATTTTCCCTTTGCAAACCCACAAGGACAGAAACTTTCGCTTTTTTTAATGAAAGAAGAGATGGGGTAAGCACAGAGTAAAAAGCAAAGAGACCATGAGAGTTGACAAGACTGACAAGAGGCAGGCATCCTCTGCAAACACAGTGAGAGATGAGGCTTGATCCCAGCTATTGTGACTTGCACAATGCCTTGAGAATTCTTGCTGGTCTCTGCATTGAGCACAATTCTGCATCAGAAACCATCTGCAAAAAGAAGTGTTCAAAATGTCTTAGGTTGTTACGGTATGCAACAGAAGTATTTTTATATACCAGCATGTTTTTGAAGATTTTATTTTCTCTTTCTACTGCGGGAAATGCTTAGTAGTAGAAGGGAAATATAAATGTCTGTCAGAGACCCTTGTTCTGTTCTCTACTTTTATATTTCTGGCTACATTGAAGTGCTTCTCTGTAATAGGATCTGCTGAGTTTCTCAGTGTTATATTTTGAAGGCTGATGGAGAAAACGAACAGTACACAAAGAGATGGAGGTTCCCCAGGCAGCTGTGTCTGCACTGATATGCACATGGAGGAGTGGCCATTCCTGTACCTATGAGGGGAAACTTGTCCTGCACTGACAGAGCTGCAACTCTCAACCACTCTTGTGAATGATGCATTCACATTCATTGACATGAATTCATTCACATGAATGACGCATTCATTCCTTTCCACCACACAAATATATCCTCTAGCTCTCTTCTCTGGCGTCTCCTGTTCCTTAGCCCTTCATGTGTTTCTAGGGGAAGTGCTACAGGCCAGGAAAGGAGCTGGAATAGCACTAGAATCTCTTGTTCACAAGAATCAATGTGTTCTCCCTGGGGTCCTGGGTATGAAAACACATCTGGGGAAGGGAAAGACGTGAGAGGGAAAAAGAGAGGGTCTTACCATTTTGGGGAGAACTCTATCTGACAACCAAGGCATGGAAGAAAGGAAAGGAGTAGGGCTGGACGTAGAAAATGGAAATATTCCAGCAGCAGGAGTAGTGAGGGTTGTTCTGTAGAAAGCAGGACTGCTGAAGCCTAATCACAGGTGCCACACTACAGGCTACTTGGAAGTCAGAGTTTCTGCCTGCAGAGTTTTCCTTTGTTCTTGGTGTATCAGACAGTCTCATCAGCTCAGTACTATTCCATGTTGCTTTGCAATGAAAAAGCCCAAACTGTCCCTTTGCTGAAAGGGACATAATCATCTGCCTGTTCCTTCATCCTCTGGAACCCTGCACCCTCTGGAAATTATTATTTAAAAATAACAATAAGCCTTTTTTTCCCCCTCTCCTTTATTGTACAAGCATGGCACAGATCTGTAAGACCCTTGAATTGTTGCATAGGTCAGCCTATTCTTTATGCTCAGTGAAAGAGCAGCACTTCAATGTTACTCATTTTTATTGTACTCAAAGTGGTTCTATGTACTTGACATACATGAATTATTATGATCCTTCCCTGAGAAGCTGCTTGGACACTGCATGAAGTACAGGAAAAATGCAGCATGCAAATGCCTAACTACTTGTGATGGGTTTTTTTTGTTTTCTTTAAGGTTACTCTTTTTAAAACCAGGATTGTACTGGAAGAGTGTGTTTAATAAATACTCTGGGCTGAGGCATCCTTAAATGTCCTTCCATTTTATTTAGGGAAAAAAAAAGGAAAAAAAAAAAAGC
>VYZP01026199.1:2587-27374 GCA_013400635.1 Hypocryptadius cinnamomeus
TTTTTTTTACCCACTTAGATTTCTTTATTTCTTGCTGATAATTTTTGCTGACTTTCTGCTTTTGTCTTCCCCTTGCCTTGCTACTTTCTCAGTTATGTGTGGTTGGTGGCTAAGGAAGGAGACAGGATGCAGAATGAGTAACAACCTCAGATTTATGAAAGCAGTGCCCAGATCCTCTGACCAACTTCTGCATGGCTTCAAACAACCAGCCTACCCTTTACTTCATGGAGTGGAAAGGATAAAATGTCTTGCTGCACAACATGGACTGAAGGAGCCTGTTGGAGTTTGTAAGCAGTACAATGGAAGCAGGTGATGGAACCTGATGGGTCACCTGGATGTGTTATAGGTCCAGGTGAATCCACCCAGCTGGATCAATGAACAGATGCAGATAAACTGCTTCACATCCTCCACGTAACCTGAACAGCTAAAACCGCTGTCCTCTGGGGGCAGCTGTCTCAGGTTAGCAAACTGATAAACCAGGTCCTTCTTCAGGTGAAGAAAATTTGTGAAATACTTAGACATTATGATAACAGAGCTGTTGAAAATACTTGAAATGCTTTTGTGAAATGTGATTAATTTCATTTTGACGGAGAGACAGAAGTGAGCTAGAGACAAGCATTGAATTTTCACACACCTTGAGGATGCTTGTATAGGAAAAGTTGAAGTCAAGTGCACAGCTGATTTAAATTCTTTGGTTTTTGAGAATTCCTGATATCAGATTAACCATTGTTAAATGATGAGCAGAACTGTGAGATTGGATATTAGGCTATATATATATTTTTGCATATAAAAACACACGCTAAATGTATCAATTCAGATGTATGCTCTTTTGTCTTTGGTAGCCCTTGAGGACATTACAGTTATGCTGTCCTAGATCAAGTGAAAAAGTATGGCAAACAAACTGGTTTATTTCTTTAGTGAACAGAAAATCAACCAGGATTTTTCTAATTATTGGACATCATGAAGTCAAGAGAAATCAAATTAATTGCACAAAAACTGTGTCTGTTTGTATGATTCAGCATTCAGTGGATGAAAATGTAATAGCCACTGTTGAAGGGTATGCAAATTTTGATTCCCAACTAAACTTGCTAAGTGAACACCTTTTTTCTTAGGTGCTTAAAAAGTCAAACAATTTTTTAAAAAACCTGTCAGTTGTAAATGGTAAATCCTCAAGTAAAAAAAGTTTTACCGGATCTGACAGCTTCTGAGATTTATAGGCAGTAAATGAAAATCACCCCTTTTCAGAATCATTGCTATTTTTATAGCAATTTTCATGAAGCTAGATGAAAGAAAATTGAAAATCTGCAGCATACTCTCTAGTTTTGTGAGATACCCAAAATGTTGCATTTTGTATTTTCATGGCTTTTTTTCCTTTGTGTCAGTAGGGACAATTTCTCTCACATGCTTAATCTCAATCTTCTAAACAGAAGGCAGATAATTTATCTAAAAGGCTAAAAAGTCTTTGATTAATAACCATGGGAATTGCAGGTATTAAAATCACCCCCAAGTGACCCCATATTGTTCCACGAATCCATTAGAAACTTATTCTGAATTACAAAGAAAAATTAATTAAAAAGTATAAGGAATACAGAGCTCAAATAAAGTATGCTCCCCTGAGTTCACATGAAGATCTATATGCATGCAAAATGTCATAAAATCAGATTTAATTTACGGTATAATTTTATTCTTCAACAACAAGAGGAATACAAGAACAGCAATTTTTGCATTTTTTTATTACTATTGAGTTCTTCATAACAAGCCTACCCATTACAATGAGTCTTGCATTAATGTCAGAGAAAGAGGGATTAGAGAGAAGAGACAAATATACTTTGGGAAGTTGGAATTGTAGCAATGGGTGAATCCCATCTGGTTTGGTTGAATAGAATAATAATCTGTAGTGTTCTTGTCGTGACTTCAGTGGATGAGCAAAACTTTAAATGAGTTGTAAGCAGCTTTACAAAGAATTTTTGCAAGTTTTACTCATGTATGTTTTGTCCTAATTTTATAAATATTTTGCTTATACTTGTTTTTCTCAGCCTGTTCAATTTTCTAAGTAGGTCATGACAATTTTCAAAAGTTTTTAGATGTTTGGAAAACAAGCTAGGTGCCAAAACC
Source organism: Hypocryptadius cinnamomeus (assembly GCA_013400635.1). NCBI lineage: Eukaryota > Metazoa > Chordata > Aves > Passeriformes > Zosteropidae > Hypocryptadius > Hypocryptadius cinnamomeus. The sequence continues at coordinate 4,703 of VYZP01026199.1, forward strand.
AAGCTTGTGTTCCCCATCTCTCCTGTGCCTCATGCTTTAACATTACAGAGGTGTGGTTCTCAGCCCTGTTCATTTTCAGGAGTATGCAATCAAAATGCTTACCATGCTTCCTAGGGGCCTTGCAGGGTTTGCTTAGGGTCTTGAAAAAAATTGCAGACTAAGTGTGATGTCTAATTTGTAAGCCTCTTTGAAAATCCTGGACAGACACCCATGAGTTAAATCACTTCATTTTGTAAGTGTCTGTGATGGTCTTACTGAGGAAAGAGCTTGTTTAAATCCACCCTGCTGGGGCATTTCTAAGTGTGAGTCTTTCAGTGCTGTCCTGCACGGAAGGTGGCATCTTGATTCTTGGTCATTAATGCCTAAATATGGTAAAAGCTACCCAAATCCTAAAGAACACTAGTGAATAATTAGCTTGAACACTAAGAGCAAAAAACGTGTCTGTTATTTGCAGACACGTCAGAAGTGCAAATACAAACCAGATAAAAGAATACTGCTGCAATATTTCTGGTGTAGTGTGAAAAGTATTGTGCAGTCATGGAAGAGTTGAGGTTGGAAAGAACCTCTGAAAATTCTATAGTGGAACCCCTCATCACATGCGAGGGCAGCTACAGAGGGTTGCTCTATGTCCACTTAGGTTTTGGATATCTCCAAGTATGAAGACTCCACATCCTCTCTGGGTAGTCTATGCCAGTGTTTGACTATCCCCACAGTAAAATAGTTTTTTCATATGTTTCAGGGGGATTTCCTTGTATTTCAATTTGTGCTCATTGCCTTTTGTCTTGTCACTGAGCACTCATGAGAAGAATCTTTCTGACTTCTTTATGCCCTCTCATCAGATATTTATGTATGCTGATAAGACTCCCTGCACTGTCTCTTCTCCAGGCTGTGTAGTCACAGTTCTCTTATTCTCTCATTGTATGTAAGATGCAGTAGCCCCTTAACAAGTTTAGTACATTTCACTGGATTCTTCTCCAGTATTTCCAGTATCACATTTGCACAGCAGACAGCAGTGACTAAAGAGGAAGAACCACATGCCTCCACCAGCTGACATTCCTCTGCCTAATGCAGCCCAGGACACCACTCACCTTCTTAGTGGCAAGGGCACAGTGCTGTTCACGTCCTGCCTGGTGTCCAACAGGACCCCCAGGGCCTTCTCTGCCAAGCTGCTTTCCAGAGGGGTGGCCCTCCAGCCTGTGCTGGTGCTGGGGTTGTTCCTTCCCAGGGCAGGGCTTTGCACTTCCCCTCACTGAACAGCATGAGATTCTCATCATCTCACTTCTCCAGCTGTTGAGGGCCCTCTGGATGGCAGCATGACATCTGGGGTATCCGCCAATCCTCCTAGTTTTGTATTGTCTGAAAACTTGCTGAAGGTTCACTCTGTGTCAGTGTCTAGGTCATTAATGAAGTCCTTGCAGCACTGGCCCATTAACCACATCTGAGTACATGGCTAGTGCTGTGGATCACAGCCTTTTGAGACCCAATAAACAGATATTTGTGTGTTGGACTATGGCTGAAGACCAAGCAAGTGTGCACAAGTTACTGGATGAATTACTGGAATAATTCAACAATTTCTTGCTTGCAAAGCTTAAAGATTACAAACGTATATATAGTAACAGCTTGTGTTATTTTTTTTTGTCAATGCTGTCATTTATATTATGAAAAAAAAAGTAGTACTTTGGAAGCATGCTAATTCAGAAAACAAGCATACAAAATTTGTCAAAACAGGTGCTATTTATATAATCAAGGATTGTGAATTCATCCTCTTTTTTCTTTTTTTACCAAACCACTCTGAACCCAGAGCAAATTTATTTTCATTCCTTCTGGTGCATGTTATAATTCTTATCTCGATCTGTTGGAACCATGGTTAGAGTTATATGGCATGATGCTTTCATCCTTATACTGAAAATTAATTTGAAGATGCAGCCCCACTTAAGTTAGACTAAATTGCTTGCAGAGTAAGATATTAATCAGCAGAAGCCAGAGTGCCAGAATATGGGTAATTCTTAATAATTTAGGATTAGACAGTGTGTCCCATGTGAGTCAACAGCACATTGTACCATCCCAGAAAAAGGAGGTTTGTGTGCCTTAATGAACTTACTCCTTGCTGCTGAGGTCAGCAATCCTTTCTGGTCATGTTGTTCCAGACACATACTGCTGGCTGGCACTAGCACACCAAAAAATGGAGGAAAGACTGCAAATTTACCCAGACCACAACCATTTGCTCTCCACTTCCTCCCATCCCTGACCCCAGAAAGAAAAGTAGTACTTTTGTTTTATTTGGAGCCATATGCTGAATGCCCCCAGGATATGACACTCTGAGAGGTAGCAAGGCTTCCAACTCTCCGGTGCGAGAAGTATCAGAAATGTGGCATGTCCTGGACTCAACCTTAGTGCAAATAAATGGCTGAAAAATCTAGCTGCACCTCAATTATTGAGCTGGTGACATGCTAGAATGTCAATTATCCTGAAATCCATCAGAATATACAGTCCACATTTCTGACATCCACGAAGGCATAGGAAGTAACACTTGCATTCTGCTCACCATTACTTGCAGAGGTTACAATTACAAGGTTTTGTAAGGAGTCCTCATCAGTTCCAATGAAGGAAATTCTTTCTTTAATTTCCTCAGTGTCAACCCATGGCAGTGTTTGATTGTGGTAACAATCCAGAATGGACCTTGGATGACACTATTTCCCAGAATCTGGATGTGTGACACCATCCTCAACAACATCTTGTGATCTGTGCTCTACTCCAAATTGACTGACTCATTTTATATTATTTAGAATAGGCCAGTAAGGAGCAGGGAATGAATGTGAACAACATACAAATTAGCCATACTTCCTCTTTTTTCACCTTGGCATCGAGGAGCAATGAAATTACTGCAACCTAATGGATGCAGCTATAAGGACTGAGAAGCACTGTGGGGAGAAGGAAGCAAACAAAATTAAAAGTCCATGCATGACCTCCCCTATAGCCTCCCAGTCTCCTTTTTTTTTTCCTTGTGTGAGAAATACTTGTCTGAAGAAGGTAAACCAAATTCAGCTTTCAGACAAATAATCGGCTGCATCAGACATTTGACCATCTCAGACACCTATGAATTGGGAAATGGTTCTGGGGCAGCTCCTCCTCTTAAAAACTGCAGGCTCCAGAAAGTTGTGAAACAACATGAATGAGGACAAGGACAAGGAAAGTTAGAAGGGAAAGGGAAAGTAGGAAGTTCCACATTCTGATGACTGAACATCAAACTGACAAAAACCAAATGTTTACTCAAGACAGAAGACATAGCAGCTGCCTGGAGCATTTTGCTCGGGTTTTCTGAGAGCTAAAAATAATGCTGTGTGTTTTTTAACACCAACTTAACTACAAAGCACAAAACCATAACTGTTTCAACTGCTTTGCACGTGCTCCCTCCTCACTTTCACAGGCACAGCATCCCTCTTCAGATTGATTTTTAGCTGCTTGCAGACTTGGCTCTTGAGTAGACTGTTTCTTGTCCTCCTCCTAGTCATGTTTATCAGGAAACTTTGAAGTTGTTTTGTGTTTCTGCAGCACCACTGCCCATTACCTGGCCCCTGAACAGGCTGCAAGGACAGGCAGCATTCTGAGCCATCTGGAAAAGTAAATTCCAATAGAATAAAGCCCGTGGCTTCAATACACAGAATAAAATGCTTTCCCTAAGTCAAAATACAGCCCTAGTTTCTGTATGAAGTCTGTTCTCTGCAGTCAATTCTTATTATATAACAAACAGTCAGTTGAGTGTTTCTCTTGTATATCAAACTCAGCTTTTAGAGAACCTTGTTCAGATGACTCTGAACAATAGTTATTTACTGGATGTGCCTTGGCAGCCTCCCTCTAAATCAGCAGAAAAAAACGGTTGCTCTTTTTTCTCAGTATGGGCACCACTGTGCTTCAGCACCACATAGTCATTTTCCTTACTTATTTTATATTGCTTTTGAATCAGTCTGTGAATCCAGAACCTTCTACCTTTATTTCTTTCTGCAGCATCAGCATTTTAATCTATTGCACTGACAGTAATATGTTGGCTTTCATTCCAGGATCCTGATTGTAAAAACCCCAGATGTATGAATGAGGGCAGTCACCTTGAGAAGTATCCCTGAAGTCTGGCAAGCAGAGGCTGCACAATCTGTGCTGTACCACAGCGGCTGAAGATTTTGGCTGCCATCCTCTGCAGGGAAATGAAGGCACAGAGATGCTAAAGGACACATCCCAGTTTTATAATTTCCTACATGCTGGAAGTAGGACAGGTAAGGACTCCTTCTAAAATGGGTTCACTTTTAGCACTGATCTGTTTGAATCCTCCATAGTTTTAAACCTCAACATCTCAAAAATCCTTTATGTAGGACCCTGCCTTAGGAGACAAAGACATTATATTTGAAAGCAACTAAATCCAGGCTGGTGCCTGGCAACCCTTTTGAAGCAGTAAAAGCTTTCAGTTCAGTATCAGCTAGAAACAACTTGCAAACTTTAACTGCAAGGTAACTGCGATATTCAATACTCAAGTATTGACTAGGATGGATTTGTCCTACAGTGGGAGCTGCACACTTTGAAACTCCTCTTTCTTAGAAAATACCTTAGCCCTGTCAAAAGCTCCAAAAGACAGGTATCATTGTGCCCCAGGAAATTCTTTTTTAAGAAGATTCTTTCTGTCTACTTTGGTGTCTGGCCTCAGAGAATTGAAAGGTCTGTGTCCCGACAGGAAGCGAATTATTTGACTTTGAATGGGAGGCAGGACTTTAACACGTACTCCTGTGTCTGCTGTTGTCTGTTCATTGATGGTAGGTGTCTGGTTAAATGGGGGGTATGGATGAAGATGAAGATGTAGGTGGATGAAGGTGACTCTGCTAAGGCAGTCCACAGGGAGACTGTCTCCCAGATTTTGTTTTTTATGATACCTTGTTAGGGCCAAGGTGCTTCAAGTGGAAGGAAGGCATCTAAATAATCTCTCTGGATTTTCCTAAATTGTATTACACTTAGGAAAAAACAAGAAACACACTTATAAACAAAGCAGCTGGACAGACTAATTTCATTTTTCAAAAATAAACATACAACTGTAGCCTAATGCTGCTATGGAAATGGGAAGGACTTTCTGGTTTTGCTTTTCCTTATGTTTCACTGATTTCAATAATACAGTGAAAAGAGAAAATGACTTTACATTTGTCTGCTATGTGGTGCGGGCTGTCTGTGACTTACACAAATACAGGCAGCATTAAAAATGATCATGAGCAGGGCAAAATTGAGTGTTGCCTTGAGCTTTTGCATGATGCAGGTTTTACAACTGTTTGATTCACTCAGACAATTACCAAATGTTTTGGTAAACTGTTTATCATGTTTGTACATAAAAAATGACCAGACATAAAAGAAAGAGGGGAATGAATTACATATAAAACAGACTGAGTTGCTGCTGTGGAATTTTCCAATGCAGCATGAAAATCCTATTAGGATATTTATAGGAGCTGAAATAATACAACTTGGAGAGTTTTCCACTGGGCAAAACAGTCTTTAGCCTTGATTCCTCTTTTCATGTACTTAACTTTGAGCAATCCCATTTCTGTTCTTCAAAGGAGGTGTTCTAACTTGAAGAGTGTGTGCAGGAAGACTTACATAACAAGGATATAGTCTTTTAGGCTCTAGAGGTTTTTTTTTTTTGGTGTAGATTCTTTTTTGTCATTGTTATTTTGTTTTGTTTTTCTAATGTTCTTAGTGCTTTGCTGACCTAGAAACTAATTCAGGGGACTAACAAAACTGAATAGCCTTGTTCAATGAACTGGGCTTGCATAAACTCATTTCACACAAGAAGGAGTCGAAGATTGTACAGTAAATGTGGATCCCGTAGATCTTTGTTTAAATATACTCCATGCAAATCACAGACTTTGACTTCCTAAATTTGAACTCATGCTAGATGACTGGATGAAGAAAATTGCTTTGTTTTGTGTTAATCCAAAGACAATTTTTGAAGCTGTCAACATTTAATGACAAAAAGTTTTACTCAGGCAAAAGGTTCTGAAAAGTTAAAAGCAACTAACAAAGTAAACAACTGGAGGTTTTTTTCCTTTTTTTTTTTCCATGGAGAACATTCTATGGAATAGATGATGACAAAAGTTGACTTTAAGAGAAAGAGATATTTGACCATAAGTTTTAGTAGTCAGTTGTTGAATAATTTTTCCTACCTAGTGTTTTTTTATTTACATGTGAATTCTGATGATTTTGTATTTGCTTCTGCTGCTTTTGAAAAGCAGTTATACAATCTAATAGACAATTTAAGAGTTTGTATTTTTCTCCCATACAATTAAATGTTTTCAGAACTGCAGAATTCCCAAGCATCAGAGGTTAGAATGTACATCAAAAATGCCAGCCAAAAAGCATAGTGGAAAAGCTCATTTTTACAAGGCTTTCCTTTATTTATTTTTCTTTTTTAAAAAGATGAATGCTGTAAAATGCTCAGCATCACTTTTCTTGGAAAAGAAAATGGAATTCAGGAAGGTGGATCAGGAAAACATCATTCTCCTGCCACAGGTCTGTATGTCCTGGCATGTGTATAGATGGGAGTGAGTGTGATATGTGCTCTGTAACAGTGATACAATAGTGAAAAAGGCAAAACTCTGTGGTGCTTTCTCATGAGATTTTAACAGACACTGGATCTGGCCTCTGTACTGAAGTCCCATCTAATGTGGACTCCTCTGAGTGAAACACTGTTTAATTAGTCAGGTGATATATTAGGATAGATGTTCTCAAAGTACTGATGGACAGGAGCGTGCATCCCTCATCAGTCTCACTGCACATTAGAATCCTGTGCCTATCCATCCTTGCTGTTCCCACCCATGCCTTTGAACTTCCACCATTAATACTTGTCCTCAGTTCCAGCTGAGCTTCCTTGAAACTTATTGCCTAGAGCAAACGTTGCACCTTGAGATACAAACCCAAAAGCAGCTTTTGCTCTCTTAAATCATCTATGTATTGATGTATTTCTAAAATCAGACTCCGGAGAGTGAATTCTGCAAATTACACTGTGATATTTTTGAAGGCTGTTGAAGGATTTTACAAATATATTTGGGGATTTATTCCTTACGAACTGTGTAATCTCAAATTAAATAGATACTGTATTAAGGCATCAAAGCAACAGCTTTAATCTGTTTTCCCCATTTCTATAGTTTAAGACCTGAGCTTTATCAGAAAGAGCTGCTGCTAATGACAGCCTAACTTTCACTATGTATTTTCTCTTGTTTTTCCTCCTGTATTTATCCCCCATAACCTATTTAACCTATTTAGAAAAGAGTGACATTTCAGCTGGTGTCTAAGAGAAAAGAAGTAAAATTCATTTGTTTTGTACAGCCAGTCTGCATATCTGAAAATCTGCATTGTGGAAATGGTACCTGGTAATATGGCAGAAAAAAATAACTGATGTTTCCCTGCACTATGGATCAAATGGAAGTTAAAAAATACTTCTGTAAGTGCATTTGAATGATTAATGTGTATGTGTCCATCTGTTAATTTATAGGTCTTTTTCCAAGGTTTGTGACAGATGGTACTGAAATTCATGTTTTTGTAGCTGTCTGTAAAAGTGATCTTTATACTAATATGATTTTCCCCTGCCCACAGTGCTGGCAAGTAGGGAACTTTGCCCCGCAGTTCTCATTTGCAAGGGTGGCAAAGGCCAAATTCCTTGCTTTATAACTTCCCCCGGTACATAGTGGGTCACATTTTGAAACATTTACTGCGAAGCTCCTGGAGCAGCTTTTTTTCTGCCATTTGATTTGGGGAAGGTTCTACAGGGCAGCATGCAGAGCCTCGGCAATGCAGAATACCTTATGACTTGTGCTTTCTGCATAAGGTTTGAAATAGGTGAGCAAGGATTGCATATGAGGATATGTGAAATGAAAATAAGTTTATGGAAGAACAAAGGGACTTCATCCTTATTTGTACATTCTTTGAAGCTTATGCTGACGTATTTCAAACCCCAGCATCATTTTAAAAATACAAATGTTGAGACCGCATGATTAGAGAACCAGATCCTGTTTTCTTGTCTGCAATTTTTCTTGTGTTTGGCTTGACTCTAATGAGGGTGAACTTTTGCTCATTTTCTTTTGAATCTGTTTCGATGGTGTTGTATAGTACCCCAAGCACCTCAGCCATGCCAATAGGGCTTTATAAATAAGTTATTAATTAGTATTTGTGTGTATTAAAAAGAAGAACATCTTCAGAAGCAAAAAGAATCTTCCCACTTAGAATTGCTTTCCTAGAAGAAGTCTGATTAGTAAAAGGTTTCATGAATATTTAACTGATTTTAAGATGATTTAACAGCAGTAATCAAACAGAGAAACTATCATCATGGTATCTGGCTCCTCTCTAAAGGCTCTACTAGCAAGTTCTCTGCAGGACACAGATGGTCTGTGGGCCAAGGTTTCAGAACCAAAGTACCAATCAATTAGGAGAAGTGAGACAATACCATCAGTCATTTTGGAGAGTTCATTCATTCATTCACAGAACTCTGACACTGGTTTCTCTTTAAAAAGAATAGCCCCTTTAAGAACTACTTTTAAAAGCAGTCATCAATTTTCACTGAAACAAAATTTTATATATCCTGAAGTTTCTGTGCAGGAAATTTTTGTTGTTGTTGGTTTTGGTTTTTGTTGTTTGTTTGTTTGTTTGTTTGTGAAACCTAGACAGGAAAATAATAAGTGGACTTTCTGATTTATGAAAGCAGAATAAAGTGTTAATCAGCTCAAGGCACCTGTGTTGGAAAGCTTCTATGCAAATCACTGTTTGGTTCACTAATAAATGAAAGGAAAATTTAAACAGAAAATTAACTTATCCATTTTGTAGTAACCCTCCACAAGCTGGCCTATTACAATTATAAACAATGTGTAAAATAAAACAAAAAGAAGGAAAAAATAACAGAAGAAAATGATAAAGAAATAATAAAAAATTCTTTAAAAAATAGAAAGCATTAAAATATTCATATTAGAAAAAATGCAAGTAATTTCTTTCAGAGACTAACCGAAGTATTTTTAAGACTGCTTTCAATGGCTTCCTTCTGTTTGGCCTTCAGTTTGTTCCTGTATACATCTCATGATAAGTTGCAAGCTGATTTGACCTCATAACATGGTGAGTATGGCCCAGCATCCTATGGGATCAAGGAGTCCTAGGTTTATTTCCATATTGCTGTTTCTTCTACTTGTGTGTGTATCCAGATTCCTGCTCATGGTGCTTTTACCTAAATTAGAGTGGATTTGAATCCAACAGAATATTATGAAGTTTGGGGCACTTTCCATATTGTTTTACTTTAAGTGGTTCTTGCTGTCACAATGGGCACAGACCATTTAACATTGTGCTTTGTCATGCAGGAGCCTAACCTGAGAGTCTGGATTGAGAGCAGGATATTTTTTTCCAAGACTGCCTTAAAACAAGGCAGTCCTGCCTACCCCAAACTGGCCATGGAGGATGACTGCCCATGGCTTCTTGTTGCACAGACTAATGTGCTATTTTGGAGGGAGTCTTCACTTCTCCCCTGCTGGATTCTTCTCCCTGTGTTGTACTGTGACCTCTGACAGTCAGCAGGACTAGGCAGCCTGTGAGAAACCTATTCAGGAGGGGTGGAGTTTCCCAAGCAGCTGTCTTTATACCTTTCCTTGCTTTGGGGAAGAATCAGTCATCTTTCTCCAACCTAAGAGGAGAAAGTTGAATCTGAGTGTCCACACTAGAACATAGTATTCAGGCTGTCTGACCAGGTGATCTAGAAAACTAACTCACTAATTTCCTAAATGCTCCCCAAAAAGCAGCATCACTTACTTTCTCTCTCCCTCCTTCTCTCACTAACAGTCATGTTTTCAACAGCTTAATAATTCAGACCCATTTCTGAAACTTATGGTGTCTTAGAAAAACCCCTACACTATTAGTATGCACTTCTATTTAAACAATTGCTCATGCTTTACCTCTTGCTTCTGTCATGAACTGATTTTTCTTTGGATGTTGAAGATGTTCCTCAGTTTTGTTTTTTAATTTATCCCCATCATTTTCACTGGCAAGACCCCAGGGAATAGGATGACCCTCTAGAAGAAATGGTGTTGACTGTCTCTGAAGTTTTCTTGGCATTATCGTCCAAATCCCACATTGGCTCTGGATGAGCTATTCAAGGTCAGGAGCAAAGAGTACACAAGAAAATGATGGATATTAAACATTTTCCTTGGTGTTGGAAGCAGAGGGATTTTGCTTTCTGAAAACTAATTGTTGAGTCATTTTAACCTAGTGGGATTCTGATATGCCCAGAAAATTTTCCCTGGATTTGTTGTCCCAAAAGCTTTCTTTCAGGAGGAATTAGTAATCTGAATCTTTAATTTTTAGGTATTTCACTTGCCTAATCTTAATTACCCATAGCAGAGATCCAGGATGTGGAAGGAAACCTTTGGTAGCTTTCCTGGGAGAGCCTCAAGAAGAGAGAGCTGAGCCATTGCCTGCTCCTGTATGCTCCCAGATCAAAAACCAAAAAGGTGCAAAGCCAGTTGGCCACCAGGGCAGCAGCATCTCTCCCCACTAATGAGGGTGACCTTTCCACCCACTGCTTCACATGACTGAAATCAGGAGAAATTAGTTTACTCAGCCCAGAACTTATATAACTGGTGATGCTCAGGCTGAAATTCCTGCTCATGGTGTGATGAATGCATTGTGGATCTATTTGAAAAATTGTAGAAATCAGACTGAAGATAAAAGGACTGCAACTGGACCAGCTAGATCCTCTGTAGTTTCTGACAGATAGGTGAAGAATAATGATGTCTCCAAAGCGTCTGTCCTTCCGTTTGGAGAATTACACATTTAACTGTAAAAAATCACTGCTGCTGAACCAAAGGTCCTGCTGCTTACACCATTTACAAAGGCCCTTAAAATCATGGATGAGAACACAGTTCTGTGAAGAAAGGGAGGCTGCTGTGTGGGTTGAAGGGTAACATTTAAAAGCTTTGCTCATCCCAAAGCAGCTGCGTCACTTCTCATTGGCTGTTATGCTCAAGCTTAAAAAGGGACCTTGAGATATTAATTATTTATCCAGCTAGCTATTTAATCAATCCATTCAGTACTAAACTCTTATATAGTAGCTAATATTTTTATGGAATACTGTAAATATTTTAAATAAAAATAGAAGGGAAATTTTATGCCACTTTTACATTACCTTATGCAACAAAAACGTATCATCAAAGAAAAAAATCAGTTAAAAGTGTTACATTAAGTTACAAATTGAAATGCACATTTTTTCTTAGATAGGCCTGCTGCTTTCACTTGAAATATAAATGAAAGTATTATTTATTATAAAGGCAAAATGCAAAATAAAAATGGGATTCAGGAAAAAGTGTTCCTTTACCTTTTTTAATCCATGAAGTCACCATTTTTTAAAGGTAAGTTTTAAAAGGAATTTTTCCATAACTTGCCTTTCAGAAGTTATCTTTTAAAATTTTCCATAGATAGCAAATCGCCTTTGTGTGCGTAACTGGTAAAACACATCGTGATGACTTTTCCCTTCAAATACTTTAAAAAAAAAACCCTGCAGGAATGCACAATGCAAAAGATCTAAATTTCTTTAACCCAAATGCAGTTATATCTGAAACAATACAAACAATAAATGGCTTTTTGGTAACTGCTAGAAAATTTCACCTTTTTTTGTTCAATAGTGTTAATTCCCACAAATGGTAATTTAGAAAAATATAAGAAATTGAAAGAGATACTATATTTTAACTGCAGTGTCTTATTTGTTACCCTTGGGATCTATTGAATCTCAACAGCCTTAAATACTTCAAGTTTTCTACATATGGTAAATCTGTGTCTGACCTTATTGGTTCATGAATAATGAGGATATATAGCATTTTTCCCTTTAAAATTCAAATCTTCTATGAGTTCAACATAACAATGTGTTCAGGGCACTAGACTACATTAAGGATTGTCTTCAGGTGAATGTGTAAAAATATATCCTTATTTTAGTTAAGAACAAAATCTATTGTTTGATGAAAGTATGTCCTAAAACTCGTTAAACAACAATACTAAATGAACAATTCAGACCAGAAAATTTTCTTGGATCAAGAAGAATAAATAGGATTTTGAATTAGATGTTGGCATTTGATGTATATTTCTCAGAGTGACAGGCTGGAGGAGCCAAAAGCCAGCTTCACTTTAATCTACCATTGCACAGCCAGAAGGTCCCTTGAAACAATGATCAGAAACAAAGCTCTACTCTCTACATTTGGTTTTGTGTCCCACTTCTTTCTAGAGAGCTTTCTGGGCTCTGCATCTTTCTCTGACCAATACCTGCTGAGATGTTTCTGATAAACTCAGAAACTCCAAACATAAGCTAATAGACCATAACTTAGAATACCTTTGGTAAGTGCATGGTGTCCTCCTGCATTTCCAAGACCTTTCTACTGGCCATTATGTCTTTTTCAAACTTTAGGTGAACTTCTTTCTCAATAAATTTTATATTTAAATAAAGTACATTCTGGTAGCTTTTCTCTTCCCAGGTGTCTCAGACTTTGGGGCTTTTCAAGGATATTAGCACCCATCAGTCTCCTTCTGAATCTGCCTCCCATCCCAAGGACATACTGGTTTCCCATCTTGCATTGATTGTCTTGTCCTCAGACTGTTCCACCAGGGTAAGAACCATTGAAGTTGGTCTTTACTACCCCTGATCTGGATGAAGTATACCTCGGGTCCTCTAAGCAGATATCTCATCCACTGTAATATCCAGTGACGTAGGAATTTCAGACCAACACACCTAGAATACATAGCTTCTCTGCACACTGTATCTATTTTACATTTATACTTGGTTTCTCAGACTGCATTCTAGTGATTTATTCAGGGAAATTTGGAGACATTAAAGAGGTGACATGTTACAAGGATACTTCCCAGAAGTTATCAGTCGGCTTTGGGCCACAGAGGCCCACTACAGAAACATTTCACAATACTTTGTCTGGCTGCATTTAGGACTGCTACAGAGGTCTCATGAAAACTTGTTAGTTAAGTATAGCCAAAATCTCTGTGAATCTCGGATAGAAAGCACTGATATGTATGTGCAAATTAAAACAAATGTAGAGTATGTAGCTTCCATAAAACAAAATCAATTAAAGAGTTGTGATATTTTTTCTGCCCAGTGAAATACAGAAAAAACTAAAACAAAATACATCAAAACAAACAGAAATTCAACTGTGAATCCATATCACAACATGCCTTATGAGAGAGAAAATATAGCAGTAGTGTGCAGATGTGCCACCAACAAGAGGTTACAATTGCATTTCTCCCATAGAGAAGACTGCAGGCAGTGAGTGGGGTGCAAAATTCTGCTTATCTACTGAGTTTGGTGGGTACTGCACAGTGACCCTGCAGTTGAGATCATCACCTCACAGTCTGGAATGTTACGTGTGAACTGTGGGAACAAGGACATTTGTTCCTCTTGGCTTGACGAACACGTTTAGTGTGTGGGTTGCTTGGTAAGCACATGTAAGGGAAAGGCCAACCCTGTGTGCCGCAATCCAGGAGGCACGTGGACCACATCCAGGAAGTGCAGTGTCAGTGGAGTGTCACCTCTCTCTGATGGCTGCACTGACACCTGTCACTCTGTGTGACCACCAGTGCTGGTGGGCAGGCAGTGTGGGCTCAAGTGTGCACAGTCACTGGGCAAGGGAGGCTGAGGACACCTGGCCACAGATACCCAGCAGGACCACTCTGGTTGTGTGGAGCAGTGGGATGGAAAAGCCAGCAATTCCAGGCTTATCAGTACCCAAAAAGCTTTGACAGCTTCACCAAAGGGTTTCTGAGCCCCAAACAAAAAGATGGAGTCACATCACACACCACACTGCCTTCAAGGATCAAGCATGACGTTTAACAAGTCCAAGTGCAGAGTCCTGCATTTTGGCCACAAAACCCCCTGCAGTGCTACAAGCTGGGGATGGTGTGGCTGGACAGTGCCCAGGCAGAAAGGGACCTGGGGGCACTGGTTGAGAGCCGACTGAACATGAGCCAGCAGTGTGCCCTGGTGGCCAAGAAGGCCAAGGGCATCCTGGCCTGTGTCAGGAATAGTGTGGCCAGCAGGACCAGCGAGGTCATCCTTCCCCTGCACTTGGCACTGGTGAGGCCACACCTTGAGTGCTGTGTCCAGTTCTGGGCCCTCAGTTTGGGAAGGACGTTGAGAGGCTTGAGCATGTCCAAAGGAGGCAACAAGGCTGGTCAGGGGCTTGGAACACAAGCCCTGTGAGGAATGATTGAGGGAGCTGGGGGTGTTTAACCTGGGGAAAAGGAGACTCAGAGGTGATTTTATCACCCTCTACGACTCCCTGAAAGGTGGCTGTAGTCAGGTGGGGGTTGGTCTCTTTCTCCAGGCAGCAACTGACAGAACGAGAGGACACAGTCTTAAGCTGTGCCAAGGGAAATACCGGTTGGATATTAGGAGGAAGTTTTTTACATAAAGAGTGATAAAGTACTGGAATAGTCTGCCCAGGGAGGTGGTGGAGTCACCATCCTGGATGTGTTTTGAAAAAGGATTGGATGTGGCACTCAGTACCATGGTTTAGTTGAGGTGTTAGGGCTGGGTTGGACTTGATGATCTTGAAGGTCTCTTCCAACCTAGTCATTCTGTGATTCTATAATTCTATGTACCACTTTGGGCATTTCCCTGAGCATCAGCCAATGGTGAGGTGTTACCTCCTGAAACTTGAGCCCTAACATAGTTTACCTCACTTATTTGTCTTCCTTACCCATAAAAACAAAGCAAACTAAAGACAGCTGACAGCCTTTATTAAAATAACCATATAAATCTAAATTTATAATGCATAACCATTTAAATATGAATTTAAAATAAACTTTTAAAATTATACATGTACTCTAGCATGAAAATTAAAATTATTAGTATTATTTTTAAAAATTAAGGTAACAATTATGCATGGTTTGGGAGCCTAAAAAGTTTTTGCCATATTTTTTCCAAATTATTTCTATTTTTTTTCACAACAAAATAAAAAAAATAATAAAATGGATAAAAATAAAATAAGAACAACTCTGTCTACTTATAATCTCTTTTTTTGAATGAATAATAAAACAATTCTGAAATCTGAAACACGGAATAAATAATGAAATAGCACTTTTAAGTTTATAGTTGTTGCTAGATATGAGGATACTTTTCCTAAGAATCAGCTTACTTTCTAAGTTTGTTTATTCAGACCCCATTATGTTTTCTTTGCAAGGTTTTGGACAACAAAAGAAAAAGAAAGCAGATAGCATAGTTGCTCTGACATAAACAGGCACTTATGAAAAACACTGTGTTTCCATTCTAGCTGCATTAATATGGTGCAGTGCTGTTTCTCTTTACATACATTTAAAAGGGAAAGTAAAGTTATGTCAGGGATTTTTTTCCCCTTGTGTTGTTAGGCACAGTGGAAGTGGGGGGGGCTCCCCGGGGAGTCCACATTTAAATGCAAGCTAAAATGCAACACCGCACCCTTGGTGTGGAAAAGTGACAACACAACTGACAAGCAGAACTCCACCACATAGTTGACAACTGTAAATTTTATACATATCTTCAAAAATTTTTACCATAGTCCTTTTATCAAGAAGTCAGCCCTTCTATCTCCCTGCTCTGGTGTATTTACAACTTTAAAAAAAATTCTAAAGCTTTACAAAGGGTCCTGTAATGACATTCATATGAACACTAGCAGTGTAATCCTGTTCAATGGTATGCATGGTACAGTATCTTTAATTATATGTATTGATGCAGAAACACTGTTATGATAAAACAAAATGATGTTGGGATTGAATTCTATGACATCTTTTAGACTTCTCCTGGTGGAGTTACTTCATCACAACTGGAGTAATTCACTTAAGAGGCAAGAGTCACAGATGGAGCTGACAGCAATGCTGATTTACATAACATAGTGTAAAAAACACTGTGTGTGACACTCTGAACTGGGGATATACTGATAAGAGGAATTGATTTTGTGTTAGTTATGTGAGGAACTTTGAGAGGACAAGCTTTGCAGAAGTGGTCTATAAATCACTAGAAAAAGAAGCAAAGTCAGCAAGCAATCTTCCTTCCAAAAAAAATATTTGTTTAATATTTTAGGGAGTTCTGCAAATCAATGTACTGGTGCAGAACAGTTCTCCAAAGTCCTCTTTGAGATGAGTAAACAGTTGTCAGGGTATAGCTCCTGAGATCTTTCTCTTTTCCTCTTTGCAACAAGCATACTAAGACCAGAATTTGGCTGTGATTTGAGAACCTAATGGAACTTAGACATTTATCTTTAGTCATTAGGCACTGTATTTACATTAGGCACCCTGCTTGCATCTTTAGGTGTCAAAGTGCATCTTCAAATGTGAAAATACTTTTGTGATGGTTTTTGAGGTGCAGTTTAGTGAAGTTCAGTGAATTTATGAATTGATTTTGAAGTTCATATCCATTTGTGCTGACCAAATTCATCCCATCAATGTTTGTGGAATAAGAACCCAAAAAGGATATTTGGGTATTCATGTAACTTTGAAAAAAAGCAAAAATGGGACAGCCTATTGTAGAGTGTTATTTCTTGTTATTCATCTCTTGTTCAGATTACTAAAAATCATTCATGTAAAAACTAGATGTTAAATTATTATACATACTCACAGGCCTTCATTTATGGTCACTACCCTGCCACACACATGTCTATCTCATGTCTCCTGTGATCTTTTAACAGGACAAATTTGTGTTTGTGCCTAATCTCTCAGTGACTGTCTGATCTGTGTATGTGCAGGAAGTACATATGGCCTCAGGTGCTTCAACATGAATCAGTTTTCCCATTGACTTGGTCACCAGCCTATCTATGAATGAATAGGCATATTTTCAGTTGGAATTAAATGAGCACAGGTACTATGAACCAAGAAAAAGATGTCTTAAAGTGTGTTACTAATTATTTATACACTTCATCAAAGGCTCAGTGCTCTTTTTGTGCAACTCATAATCCTTGTCTAGCCATGGCCATATCCATTTTTAACTTTTCCTTTTTTTTTTCATAATAGTCTTTTAGATAAAAATAATTGGGTACTTAAATATTTCTAAAGCTAGCAATTAAAAAATACTTTATTGCATAACCAATATATCTTGTGATGAATACATTATGGCAAAAGAAGACTGCCAAGCAGTTCACAAATTAGAATCCAAATACAAATGCCATGTTCTCTGCATATTCCTTAAAACAGCACAAACCTCTTTGTTGTATTATTGAAGTCACTGATGAGACAGTAGAAACATGGTCATTTACTATGAATACCATGTTCTGTAAATCCCAACCAGAGGCAAAAATGCTTTTAAGCTGGGTAAGTCTCTATAACAAAAATCTAAAGCTGTTTTCATACCAGGGGAACCAATTCTGTATCTACAGGGAAGGCAAGGGACTGTGGTACTCTACATAAAGTAGAGCCACTCCTTATGGGTCCCTTCCAACTCCATATATTTTGTTATGCTATGACAAGCACATTTATGTGTTATACTTTTTATTTGTTACATTTGTTATATTTGTTGTATTTGTTATTTGAGTCCACCAGTTGTATCATTATACATGCATAGTTAAATTCAGCATAAGCTCCTGACCTGTAATAACTGGGTTATTTCAAACTGTTAAGGAACAAAACTTACCCATCAGTGGTCTAAATTGCTATCAGAATGAAAGAGTAATTTGTGATAGGAAAGGATTTTGAAACAAGGTGAACTCACTCTCTCACCTTCTGTAAATTGCAGTGGAGCAATTACAACAGACCTAACTATCTGAGGACACAGTAAGGATTTGTGGGAGATAATTAGTAATACGAAATATTCAGACTACATAATTCCCACTTAAAATATCTCAGGTGGTCTGCAAAACTTTTTGGAAAGGCTAACAGCTGAGGGCAGTTTTCATTTAACCAAGACTGCACTACCCAGGGCTCTGTAAAAGGGCCTTGATATGTAAAAGACTAACCACATTCAGTCTTATGATAAGAATATTCAAATGCACTGCAAAGATGGGGCATGACTCAATATCATAGTTGCAAGAGCACCCAGCAGGTCAAAACTTGAGTCTGACAACTGCTTTCAGGATTACTAATGCATTTTTTACCACGTGTGGTACATAATAGATAGGAACTGTCTTTGAAGCCTGGGTTAGACTCCTGTTCCCAAGCCCTATGTTTCCTGACCCTATGACTCTTATTTTCTGTGGAGCAGATTTGGCTGAGCAGAGAGGATAGAGTGTGTTTCCCTGCAGTATTTCTCCTCCCTTCAGCATTACCCCAGCAGTAGCTCTCTTTAGCCTGATAACACTGCTGGCTGATGACTCTTCAGGCAAAGAGGAGGATCAAGCCTGACTGCCTTCCATTCACTTGGGCATAAACCATAAGGCTGGGCTGTGAAAAAAGAGCTAAAATGAGCCCTGCCTCCCTCGAATCTTGCATTGCAATTCCAAAAGTCACTTTTTGGACCAAAACCAGATGACTCCCTACCTTTAGGAGGGTAGATGAAGTACTTCTCCACAGCCCTGAATAAGGGGAAAACATATCCTTTTGCTTAGAATTTTGAACTGGCAGACTGTGAGCACCACACATTGCACAATCTGTACATGTATGTGATATTGTATCTTCTCTGCTTAGTTTTATGGGGGGTTTTGGGTTCTGTTCTAATACTCTGTGTCCTCCTGTGCACTGCCTAGAGACCTTGAATGCCTGTTGGGCAGAAAAAATGCAAATACTAGAAAGATGGATGTACCATCTGAGTTAGCAGCCAGAGCCACATCCCCAAGAAGTAGTATAATCCCAACTCCTGTGAATTCTCTAGGAATGAATTCATGAGGTTGCTTCAAGCTCCAGGGATGGTGTTGTCCTGCCCACCTAAACTGCCCAGTTGGTGCTTTAAAAAAAAAAAAGAGAAGTTGGAGGTAACACTTAAGTTTTACTTAAAGTGTAAAGAACTCTGAAATATAACTACCTACCATGCAAAAAGGCTAACTTCTGGAAAACTTGCTCTTTTCTTATGTAAACCATGGGAAGGCTATTAGATTTTCCTCCTGTTTTTTTTTTTTTTTTGGTGTCCTCATAAAAGGAGTGGCCTGCTTAACTAGACACACAGCCTGTCAGGGTTAGAGTTGATCTGTGGATATGGCTACTAATTTTCAGAGATAAAATTCTGAGGGGAAAAAATTTATGCTAAAAAGGAGAACCCATTAATATAAATATATCAGGACTTCAGTATTCCACAGGAGAAAATTTTTCTGGGTTCATTAGATGTTTTTGTATTGGCTTCAGCCTAGTTTCCAAAGGCTAAGCACAGCTTCAGGTGCTGTTTTGAAGGAAAGGCAGTGCAATGTTGTCAGAAGGACTTCCAGTATGATGAACGAGATTTTGGCAGAATATGCAATGACTCCCGGAACAGCATTTAAATATGGTTTGATTTCCTCAGGTATTACTCATCACTTCTTCATGCATGTAGTGATCTTATTTGAAATGTTAACATTTACAATAAAACATTATTTTGTCTCACTAAAATATACATTGATGAACTCTTCACATTCAATCGTATGAAAGATTATGATTAGAAATTGAAACACGTCTTTTCATTATTGGAATCTACTTCTTTCTTGAGTACTTACCAACTGTGTGACTTTTCTTTTATGACTGGGGAAAAGAGCTTGCCATGGGAAACAGAGAGTGCTCTAAGGAATCTTCTGGACATAATTTTCTTTCAAAGTTTCTTAGTCAAGATATTTAGCACATTTGATACAGTTAATGAAGAATTAAGCTAGTACTCCTGGCTGTCCACTTACATTTTTCTTGACAAAAAAACCTTGAGGTAGAAGGTTATGCTAGTAGAAGATCTGACACAAATTATTTTGACTTGAGTGAATCATTGGTATGAATTCATGGATGGAGTGTGGTATGATGGTCTCCACCTGTCACACCCCTCTGTATCTGCTTGGTGTGTTGCAGTTTCATTTCTTGATGTGAGATAGAAAATAAGAATGATTCCAAAATCTTCTAAGAGAAAGCCACAGAATTTCCATCACAATAAAAATCTGATTATGTGCATTTAATGATACAAATTCAAAATATGGATTCCTGTCTGGACTGTCATGAACATAACACACTCTTGGAACATGATGGGTAAATGAACAGTTTGCACAGCATATATGTATTTTGTTTGGTTTGGAGCTTTTCATGTAACTGAACTGTTCCCATTTTATGAGTAAAATTTTTTTAAATTCTTTTATCTTTAGATATCTTTGTGTTTCTGAGACTGGAAACAATTTCCATCTAACTATAAAGCTGAGTTATAAATAACTAAAGATTCAGTAATGAGGTTTTTTAAATTTTTTTTTTTTATTAAAGACTCATATGTAGACAGGTCCAGTGGAAAAAAAACAGGNNAGGTCCAGTGGAAAAAAAACAGGCTTTAAATAAAACATGTAACCATAAGCAATTCTTTATGCTTCTCATTCTTTGTACACGATAGCCAATTAGGCTTCTTGCCTGTATCCAAATGACGCAATTTGGAATGCTGGAATATTACCTTACTTCCTGATGACTGAGAGTGAATTTTCAAAGTGGTGCATGAGATACAAGGGTGCAAATCCTGTTAATAGCTAATGGAATTTTTCTCCATCTCCTGTTTGCCACACTGAGAGACCCAGCCTTGAGATTTTCAATATCTGTATTTGTCCAGAAATGACGTCTTGTAAATACAGACCCTTCTCAATTGGCCAAATGACCTGTGTTCAGTGGGTTAAACCCATAATTACTGAATTGATCTTTCAGATATCTAGTGCTGTTTCCTAATCCTTTCCTGTTTTCTCCTCCTATTCCTCTCTCATAAGAAAATGAGACACCTCCACACATCACCATGAATATCTTCAAAGAAAGTGGGACACTGACATATCAAGTTGAGTCATTTCTAATTTCCCTGGGAAAAGAAATTCAGAATATTCTTACATACATGCTTCCCTCCAAGAATAAAAGTAGTCCTATTCAGCCAGGTGGGATATGGGAGCATGACTAAACGTGTAGAAACAAACAGACAACATTTCAAACCCTTAAAACATTTCCTGTCATGATAGACGTGATGGACTTTACTAATCTGGTTGCTTACCCTAGGTATTTTCATTCTGTGTTAAATTCTGCCTGTGTGACTCATGCAGATGCTACAGAAAATTGGCTGAGGCAATTAACTATTAGCATCTATGTCTTCAGTGTCATCCTTAAACATTTTCTGTTTCTTGTTCTTCTAATTCTTGATATTCCCTTTGCCACAGGAATGTCAAATCTCTTATTTCTTGAAAAAAAACATCACATCACAATAAGACCTTGATGAAACCAAACACTGAGTTTCCAGCACAGGAAGGACATCGACATGTTGGAATGAGACCAGGGGAGGCCAAAAAGATGATTAGAGGGATGAAGTGCCCCTCCTATTGGGATTGTTCAGGGTGACCTAACTGAGGCCTTCCAGTACCTGAAGTGAGTTTACAAGAAAAATGCGGAGAGATTTTGCAAAAGCAATTAGTGACAGGAGAAGGAGGAATGAGTTTAAACTGAAAGAGAGCAAGTTCAGATCAAATATCAGAAAGAAATTTTTTACTTTGAGGGTGATAAGGCAGTAGAATAGGTTGTGCAGAGAAGTTCTGGATGTCCCATCCCTGAGGGTGTACAAGGCCAGCCTGGATGGGGCTCTGAGCGAGCTGGTCTAGTGGAAGCTGTCTCTGCCTAAGGTGGGGAGGGGTTGGAACTAGATGATCTTTAAGGTCTCTCCCAACCCAGGCACTTTTATTGATTCTATGAAATAGTTGCCATTGGATAATTCATATTTTAGAGAAAAAAATCCAGTATATTTTTTTTAAAATGATGTATAGCAAAGACATATTGAGAACATACAATAAAATAAAAGAGTGACAGTTATACCTTGGAATATATGTAGGCAGGCTTCCTTCATAACTCCCAATGAAGGACTTAAATTTTCAACTGAGACTTAAAATTTTCCTGAACCTGACCAAGGTTCCAGTTCTAAAAGCTGAAATCAGTTTAGTTTACAAATGCAGAAATTTATTATTTTTTTTTCAGAGCAAAGCATATTTCTTTAAAGTATTTGCATATTTATGCTTATTCATAATTGTTTCTTTTGAGGAAAATGCAATTTGTTTGTTCTAATTTAATTTGGTTTTAATAGAATAAGGATTTTTTTTCAGATTCTGCAAAAAAGAATTCTTTTCAGATTTCTGAAAATAAAAATTTGTGTGCACCAAACATGTACACTTACTGTAAAGATAACTCTTGTAAGAATTGTTTTGCTCATGCTTTAGAAAATACTTTTTCTAGGAACTGTGAAGTAAAATGCATTCCTTAACAGTAAGAAGAAAGTATAATGATAATATCATGATAAAACTTGCAACCGTAGTGCTTCTGGCAGTGAAATACTTCTGGTTAAATCACTGTGGTTGTCACAACCCTCCATTTTTCAAGTTGGTAAACATTAGGTCACTCTCCATCAGCAAAATGATTGTGCTGACACACAGAAAGTATTCCCAAAATGATTCAGCAAATCAGTGTCAATACCACTTGAGATCTCCTGATCCTCAAACCGTTAGCTCATCCTGACTAGACAAAACTTCCCTAAGTAAAAAAAAAAAAAAAAAAAAAAAAA
>VYZP01026211.1:1411-20073 GCA_013400635.1 Hypocryptadius cinnamomeus
AAGCTATTCCTTGATTTTTTTAGGCTTACATATATGAAATGCGTTCAAGCACTTTTTTACAAAAACTGGGGAGACACACAGAATCTGTAATCAATGTCAGTTTTAATCCCTCATCTCCACAGGTAAGCCACTGCTTTTTTTCCTCTTTGTAATGAAAGCATGTAAAATAACTCAAAGGCCTGAAAGATTTAAAAAACAACATTAATTTAAGTGTGTTGTATCAGAATAGCTATTGAAATAGCTTTATCATAATATTTTGAAAAACTATTACTGTTGCGCTTTGAGCCTTTTAGATATCTATAGGTGAAAAGTACTTCAGAGAAGTTAGGCATTATGCAGTAACAATTTCTATTTGTTTAGTGATCACTGTACTGCACTAACAACATCACATTTCAGTGTAATGGTTTAATTGCAGTGCAGCAACACATACAAAGAGGTTGGTTTTCTAAGTTTTATTTTGATACCCAAGCTTCCCTGCACTTAGTTTATCATGTGAATTCTTTGTATGCTGTTTTTAATCCTGTGGATTTACCTTCTTTGTTTTCATGTATTGAATTTGTGTTGAAGCCTTATACTTTCTACTTTTTTATTCCTTAATTTAAAGACACAACAATGGTCACAATATATATCTTTGTAAGAGTGGACAGTGGCTTCTGTTTACTTCACTGCCTCCTCACCACTGACTGTACTTGTTGCTATTAAAGGTACTTATGGAGTAAATACAATTCCTTTACTTGTAGGAGGATTGTAACATTTATATATCTACCATTTGTAAATATAGATGCTAACACTTCTGTGATTTTAGAATTTCTGGAAGTTTTATTCTTTATGTATATATTCTTTGAACTGAGAAATTGTTGATTGCTGTCTTAGGGTGAACATCATGTATTTCTGGTCTTTGGATTCAGCAATGGTATATTCAACCAAATGGTATGGTTTATTAGACTTTATACCCAAATCAAGAGTAGTGCAAGGTTTAGCACTGAACATATTTCTGCAAAAAAGGTGTACTGTAAGAATAGAGCTGACTGTAGTCTTGCAGTATTCTGATCTGTGGTCCAGCTGCTGACATGCATTTAGATGGAAAATGTCTGATTAGAGTTCAATTTTTAAAAATCTAGAGGCTCAATTGCAGTAGTAGTGTGAATCAAGACTTGGAAATAATTAAGTTCAGGAAAATCAGTTGTTAATCGAGGGGGCAGAATCTACAAATGGTGTAAAACAAGCTTTGGCTATGGCTCCAAGACAGACTGGTATGAGAGTGTGCCTTGGGGAACAAACTCTTTAATACTGAATTTTATCAAACATTACACAGTCAATTAAGTATTACAGTTGCAGCCAAATCTGAAGAACCACAAACCCTTTTCTTGAAGAGCTCTTTCCTGAGAAACCAGGCCTGTGGTCTTGAACCAGCTGATGGCTCTCCCCGCATAGATACTGTTGTGGGGAAAGATATCGAAGATGGTTTTATCAGAAACATTTTACTAAATAGCAAGGAATATGTAAAACTGCTGCAAATTTACAGATGAAATGTAAATTTGATTAACCAAATAATTCTGCGTGATATGCACTCCAAAATGCTTTCTAAGTAATTATTTTTGGGGGAGTTACAGAAACAAAAGCCAAACCAAAAAACCNTAAGCTTGTAGAGCAGAAAAGAAGAAAACCATAAATTAATCAGAAAAGAATAATCCCATACCTTGAAAGAAAGACTTTGTTTTAGGCAGTCAGAATTTCCAGTACTGGAAGATTTTTGTACCCATTTCTACTACTGTTTAGGGATTTCAAATTGACTCTATTCTTATTTCATCCAATGTTTTAATGAATGCAATTAAGATTTATGTTGGGTTCTGAAGAGCCACTGCATAAAGCCCCATTGCATTCAAAGGGAAACACTGTCAGGACAAAGAGAAATGGGTGCAAAAAAGAAAGTGGCTGATGAGTGAAATTCAGACATTATAGCTAATATTTTTGCCGTGGAAACATCCATCCAAAAGTGTGGTGCTCTCTCAGTGCTCCAGTTCAGTTGTTGCTTGCCCAGCACCTGTCCATGAGGTAGCTTATTCCAACCATTCTTATAGCTCTCACTTGCATAAGTGTTCTTCCAGAAAAGAGGGAAAAACCCTGGATGTATATGATATTATTATAGGGGGCATTGTTGCTTTCATCATATGGTACTCTGCAATAATTTATAAAATGATTGCTGTGAAAGCTGGAGAAGGAGAATAAGTTAGAAAATTTGCATTTATCTTAATTTTCAAGATGATTTCTCAGTTTTGGCTCCTTATTGTCACTTCCTGGTTTTCACTCATTGTTCAAACTTAAGTAGGGAAGAATTTTTATTTATCTTACCTAAACAATTAGTAGCATTTCAATCTATTTTAGAGAGTATACATTAAGGGTAATTGTACTGTTTAACTATAGTAACTGTAGTTATTAACTACATTTGAGTAACATTTGAGTCAGTCCAAATTAAAAAAAGAGGTGAGTCTTATCTTCCAAATATGAAAACAATAAGTAATCGCTTTGATTTTAAAGCAGGATAAAAGAAAATTGGGACACTATGCTCATCTGCTGGTTTTGGGAAGTTGAATATTGGTATATGCTGTGATGCAAGTTATTTTTTCATTACAGAATCAGGACTTTGAAATCAGTGTACATTGCTAGCACCCTATTGATACACTGAGAGGTAGTTTCATGCTTTTGGAGAGCTGAGCCTACACAGTTCGCCAGCTGGCCTGGCTGAGAACCTTCTGAAGCAGAGTATAATTAAAATTGATTGACAAATCGGAGATGACCAAGAAAGAAAGAGACTATTTAATGTTCTTCCTATTTAAAGAGAAGCTAGCATGTTCTCATGCGTCTTGATATCAGTTCTTAAACTCTCTGCTCATTTCATAAACCTGTTTTCTTTTGTTAAATATTCCTTATACAGTTTAGGAGTAATGCAGTCTTTGTAGGAAGACTGTCTTTGTCAAAGACTGTACTGCAGATGACATCTGGTGAGAAGATATTTCCTTTACCAACATTCAGCCAAAGGAGACAGTTGAGTTAAAAAAAAAAAATAGAGCCTCCTGCTGACCTTTTCTGAGGATGAATGTATTTTTGTCCTTGTCTTCTTGAACTGTTAGCCAAATCTGTGTACTCACATTTGGTTAATCGCAGTGAAGTGAATGAAGATAGGGAGTGGAAATTTCCTAAATGTAACGAACAAACCAATTTAATTTTCTATTCAAATTACTGAAATATCAGTCTGATTAAATTGTATCAATATTTTATTTTTATTCACCATCATGTTCAATATCCTTCTCTTTTTCATCCCCAAATGTATAGATTTATTGTGATGGTATTATTAAAAAAAAGAAGGGACAGCAGTTAATGCCATTTGTCCTAATCTTTCATGGGTTGTTACAGATCAACTTGTAAATGGTACCAAGATACTCATGTAAAGCAGTTCAAGGCAGCTGCATGTACTCTTTCTTATTCTGTAAGACTCTAAGGCTTATGAGAGGTAGAAATTGGGGTAAAAAGATCTCTTCAAAAGGTAACAACACCTGGAGTACTGTTGAGCAAACAAATCATTGTGACATGAATTAAACTTAGGGGGGTTTTTATGTAAGATGGTCCTTTTAAAAAAAATTATTAGCAATCATTGACTGATACAACTATGTTGTATACAAGCCTACCACATGTTAAAAATATTGAGATAGTCTTCAGGTTTGGAGAAATGCATAACCGTTCAACTTTCAAACTTTCAACAGTTAAATGGATTTAGAAATTGAGTCAAAGCAGATGAGTGCCAGTCTAAGTATCTTGGGGGAAAAGAGGATCTTCAGCTCTACTCACCAGTGGGAGATTCTCAAAGTGGGCTTGGTTTCCTACAATGTCTTGTTTGGCTGCTGCCTTTAAGCTAGTGATTATGTTTGCAGATCTTGGCCCTTGCCATCTTAAAAACTGCTTTGACAGAAAAGAATGCAGAGCTTTGGGCTGTTCCACTCTCTTGCTACAAGGGTTGTTGAGCCTGTGGATAACTAGGCTACTAGTGTGACACAGCAGATAGTCCTACTGAATTTATTCCAATCCCTGAGAATTCAAAATTGGTTTCATCACTGAACATGTATGTTGCTGTTTATGGCAGAAAGATAATTTCTTTCGCAGTTTCTAATGAACTCCAATAATGTTGTGTATCAATATATTAAAATATCAGTTGATGTTGTTCAGTGCAAAAAATTGTTTATACCAAAAAATTCTTGCAAATAATTATGAAAAACATATGAAGAAGCATGGCAGATTTTTAAAGAGAAAGAAAGAGCCTTCTATAAGCTAGAAAGGACAGTATAATTCAGCTCAATCATTGAATACTCCATGCATTTTAAGTGTGTTGCCAGCAAAAAACAGCTGTACACCACATGATTTTAGATAAATATTCTTGCAGAGGCAAGCATCTCAATTCACAGCATATTTGTCATAAAATCTTTGTGATACTTCTTACAAGGGTAGATACTTTATTGAATGTCACTGCTAGGCTGAAAGGGCTGATAGGGAACAATTGGTTACTCTGCTGTTCAGTGTGAGTTTTGTTTACCAAGTATCTAGACAGGCCTCCCTGTGGACTGGAAAGAGAGAGGATTGGCTGGGAGTGGGAAGGAAAGACACTAACTGTAGTCATAGGGATAATTTGGAGAACAGACAGCTTCTTGGAAACTGTCAGTGAGGAGAGAATGGGGGAGACTAAGAACTGGAGGAGAAGAACATACGTATGGAGTGATGTGATGATGTTGGAGAGATGAAGAGAGTGCCTAGAGGGAGGGAACAAAAGCCCCAAGAAAGAGATGAAAGCTGCAAGGTTAAGAATTATAGTTTCTGAACTTCTAGTTAAGCCTTTTTTCAGAAAGAGATAGGAAAAGTGAAATGCCTGTGACCTTGTTTTCAGAGCTGCTGAGAACCAGAGGTTGCTCTTAACAGTTCTGAAAATTGGTGTGTTCAGTGTCTCAGAAAAAAACCCATCTTTTCAAAGGAAATAAAGGGAAGCTTCCAGATGAGATAAATCTCACTTGCTCCCTTTACGCGCTACACAACTGTCTTGTAAGAGCCAATAATACAATATTAAAAGGGGATAAGCAAGTGAGCATCTGCTTTTCATGCTCCATGAAGGGGCATGTAGAAAAGTATTCTGTGAAGTATACTTTGAATACAGTCTCCTCCTCTGTCTGGAGGAGCTGAAGTGAGGAAGATTTGCCAAACAGGAAGAACTAAAGGACTAATGGTTAGGAGTTTGTTCAGCTACATTTTTCACAGAGAAATAGAATTTATGGTTTAATTATGTAGCACTTTAGGAAGCTGTCAAGGTATCTTATTTCTCTTTCTTGAAAAGTGTTGTATTTAACTCACTCAACAGATAGTATTGATAGAATGCAGTTGAACATTTGCTGATACTAGAAACCATTCTGTGGGAAGTTCCAGTTCAAAAGTTTCTGGGCTTTTCATGTAGAACAGGTACAAAGCTTCTCCCTCCATTTCAATTAAAATTCAGGCATTTGCATTCCAGGAAGATTCTCCCCTCTTATATAATCTTTGAGAAATTTAAAGCCAAATTAATTGGCAGTCATGATACAAATGTATAGTGGATCTATAACAAATCAGAGTTCAGTCATTAAAAATGTATTTAGTTGAAATACAAGCAAAATGAAGTGTGGAATAAGCTGCATTCTAAATGGGCTTTTGGAAAAGGGAAAGTTCAGTCTTAGCTAACCGATTAAATATGAAAAGAAAAACAGACTCAACTTCTGTCTTAAATTAAAATAGCAACATAAAATGATTCCAGCTGACTGATGGAGTATGATATAGTCACACGAAATATCTTGGCCCAGCTCCTGGCTGTATCTGAACTGTGTTCAGCATAAAGGGAGAAAGGCGTGAAGCAGAAATTCTTTAAAGCTGCCTTTTGTGCCTCTCTTCTTCCAGTCCACTTCATAAAGTACAGCAATCTCAGAAGTGCTTGATTCTGCACTCCCCAACAAGTCTTCCCTGTGAGCTGATCTGGCAACTGGGGGGACTTTTGCTTTGCCTTCTTGCTTTCAGGGCTGTGCTGTGTGGTGGGGTAGGCAGGGAAAAGTACATGTTGATAAGGGGATCCTGTGCCCCTTTCTCTTATCTCATGGAAATATTCAACACCTGCAATCACCACTAGTTGCTGTGCTTCTGAAGAGTGGTGTTTGAAATATTTAAAAATTATGGTAATACATGCGTTAAAATGCTATTTTTGTCACCTCAATGAACTGGTTAATTGATGCTTTTTCATAAATCATTCACAATGTTTCTGTCTGGAATATTCTAGTTGCTGAGACACTGTGACATGGTTTTTTTGCAGAATTGTAGTTGTATTCTATTCAGCTAGTTATTTGCTCATGTAAGAAGATTTTTTGAAAGAAATAGATAAGTTCCCTGCTGATATATCATGCCATACCATGCCATGCCATGCCATTCCACACCAGAAACAAACACAAATCTGGGACTTATTCCAACAGTTAATGCCTTCATTTCTGCTCCTCTGCTAACATCTGGGGTGAATCACACTGACTCTGCCACTGCCTTTTTCTTCTGTGACCAAGTAATGAGTGACCAACACTGTTCATTGCAGAGAGAAGCTAAATCTGGAGAAAGAAAAATTACAATTATGAAGACTCTTTTAAAATGTCAATGTAATATATGTGTGATTCTTTAACCTGAATCATAGATTGTCTTGGGGTGGAAGGAACATTAAATACAATCTATTTCCAATCACTCTGCCATGGACAGGGTTGCCACCCATAAGACCATCCAACTTGGATGGGCTCAGGACCCCATCCAACTTGGTCTTTAACCCCTCCAGGGGTGGGGCATCCACAGCTTTCCTGGCCAACCTGTGCCATTGCTTCACTACTCTCTGAGTAAAGTATTTATTCCAAACATCTAACCTAAATCTCTCTTTTAATTCAAAACCATCCCCCCATGTCCTATCACTATCCAAATGTATAAAGGGTGACTCTCCTTTTCTATAAAACTTTAAGTACTGAAGGAACCTGATAAGATCTTCCTGGAGCCACTTTTCTCCCAGGATGAACAACCCCAGCTCTCTCAGCTTGTCTTAAGAGAGGTGCTACACTCCTCTGATCATTTTTTGGACATACTCCAACAGGTCCACATCTTCCTTGTGCTGAGGACCCAAGAGCTAGATGCATTATCCCAGGTTTCCTTGAGAGCAGAGTGAAGGTGGAGAATCACATTCCTTGACCTGCTGGCATCCAGCCAATTTCTTATCCAACCTTCAAATCCAACCTTCAAATCTATGTCTCTAGTTGAGAGATAAGGATGTCATGTGGGCCCTTGTCAAAGGCCTTGACACAAGCCCAGGTGGATGATAACAGTCAGTTTTCCCTTGTGGACCATTGCAGTTACTGCATCATAACAGGTCTTTAAACGCTGTGAGGAGCAGCTAAGGACTTTGAGCTTGTATAGTTTGGAGAAAAGAGGCTGAGCAGTGACGTCATTGCTCTCTACAGCTTCATGAGGAGGGAACATGAAGGTGCTGATCTCTCTTCCCTAGTGTCCAGTGACAGGATGTGTGGGAACAGCTCAAGGATACATCCATTAGAGGATGTTTAGAGTTGGTGTGATGGAACATTTATTTACAGAGGCAGTGGTGAAACATAGGAGCAGGTCAACACACCATGCTTGAATATCATGCTTTAATTTTTGGTCAGCCCTGAAGTGATCAGGGAATTGGATTAGATGATCCTTGTAGGTCTCATCCATTTTAATTCTGTTCTGTTCTATTCAATTCTAATTAATTCTAATTCTAATTCAAGTTTAAATTTAAATTTTATTGTTTCTATCTCCTCCTTTCCTACAAGCTGAGAAAATCTCTCCTATTTCTTCCCAGCCCTGCATTAGTAGAAGGGACTGAATAGCTAATCATGTTCCAGCCTAGGTGTTGGCTGTGTCCCTTTGTGGGAAGAGGCTTCAACCTTCTGATGGGTGTGAGTGCTGTGGATCATCATATGATGTTTTGAAGGACTGAAAAAATTTGCAAAAAGCATGTGAAAAGTGTAGTTTTTTAAGGTTTGTGTTCATCAAGTTCAGCTGGGTTTCCACAGGATGTCAAACCCCTGAATCTCTGACACTTGCAAGGCTCAAAGACAAAGTGCTCAGTCTGAAGTAGGTGTGCTCCTGAACTAAATGGTTGCAGATGTTTCTTGAGGTGAGCAATACCAATACCTGTTCGTTTCCCTGTGGATGTTTTTTTTCCTTGTAATCAGTTTTAGAAATGCCTGACCTGTTTTCTGTGGGAAAAAAAGCTAAAACAAGAGAGCTTGAGAACAGCAGTGCTCATCAGAGCAGAGGTCTATTGGCCCAATGCTCTTCTTCAAAGTGGTCAGCCATCATTGCCTAAAGGAAAGCTTAGGAGTGGTTCAGGGCTGCACCTGCCAGGATCCAGAGAGTGCAGGCCTCCTACGGCTGGGACTGGCATTCTCTTGAGCCTCTGACCACATGGTGCCCTGCCAAGGACCCAGGGGATGTGTCTCAGCTCATCCTGGGCCCTGCAGCCCTGTCTGAGCGGTGCTGTGGGTGTGTCCACTTGTGACCTTGTTTCCTTGGTGGGCCTGGGACCCACACTGCAGATAGCTGCTCTATGCACGCCTCAAACTGGGTCAGAGCTTCTTAGGCATAACTCCAGGCATAACATAATTATTCAATTTTATTCTATTTCCTGTACTCACCATGCATTGAATAAGGATGAGACTATCATTTGCCTGAAATGTCTGGGATTTTCAGCTCCAAAGCCACTTTCAAGGACACGTCACAAAGATTACAAGATTTTTCTTTACTTTCTTTTGTCTTTCTGAATCTGTTTCAGAGCCAATGCTCACAAGATATAAAACTGTCTCACAATATTCAGATTATTCAAGTTTTCTTACAGCTAATGCCGACATGTCAAATTCTATCATTAAATGGTCTTTTCTGAATCCCAATAATGTGTTAAAATCTATTTATTCATTATTATGGATTACTGAGTACAACTTTATATAAGATAAAAATTATTTTACAAGCCAGTTTTTCTTTTGGCATGACTCTATAGACTTTGCTCTCATGAGGTCTCTATCTTGTGTCTTTCTAAAGTGAAGGAATTATTTTTGTGTCAAAAATACTTAAAGATAGGACTATCTTTTTATCTAGAATTTTTGGGACAAAGTGAAGCCTTTTGCTTATTAGCAAGTTGAAACTCAAGCATCCATTTAGAAAATTACTTAACTTGCTCAAGGGAAATACAATTACTCTGATGCAGAGACTTTGAGAAATGATAAGGATAGCTAAATCCTAAAGAAATATCTGGAATTGTGCTCTACTCAGATTTGCCTGAAGAGGTATATATTATCATCTATGTGTACCATATCCATTATGCCTAGACACATTAAAAATGCACTTAAAATTAATGAAAGAAGCACTATTTTGATAAAGTGTGAAATCTGTGAAATTCTACATTGAATTAATAGTGCCAGGAGCACTATAAAAAGATGGCTGTGTTGCTTCTACAGAGATTTGACCCTGATTAGAGAAAACAGTTTTATTAATACATTTATAATATGTTGTTTTCTTTACTTTCAAATTTAGCCATTTAATTAAATAGGAAATTTTGAAACAAGTGGAAAATAAAATTAGTTTGTTGTGCAACTTTTACTAACACAGGTCCTAAAAACTGACTAATGAAATATGAATATTATTTCTCACTGTTATGCCAAGATAAATTTCTGGCAAAGGCTTTTTATTAGTGTATCCAAAAGCCGATAGAGTGCTCATCATTTTAAATCTCAAATTATAAATTTGTATACTCAGCAGAAATAGATTTTTTTCCTCCCTTGTTTACAGTCAAGACAGAATCATCTATAGTCTCACAGTATATATTCAATACTCATGGCCATAAATTCAACAGTATTTGTTAGGACTAGACTTGCATTGTAATTAGGGGATAGGAAGTTTCCTGAGTTGTAACACAAGTCTGTCAAGTATGGCTTTCTCAGACATAACCTCTATGTATCATCTAAAGATTTAAGGAACTTCTTTCTTCTATGTCTTCCATTAGTCCATATGTCTTCCACTCATCTTTACATCTGTTTGTGTTTTGGGTTTCTTTCTCAATTTAAACATTAAAAAAAAAAAAAAAAAAAAAAGAGGGACCTTTCAGAATGTTGATATTTGCTGGAGATATTTTAGTGTTCAAAAACTTCTGATATATAAGGTAAAAATTAGTAGATCTACTATCAATACGAAAATGTTCCTCACTGGTAAATATGTTAAAAGAAAAATTATTGGTATGTTGATAGCATATTTCCCAGGATGAGTGATGGACTCCACAGGGAGAATTATTCCTGAATATCTATGGCAGTTCAAAAGTTTTGAAAGCCAGCCTTTCCATACCATTTTTTTTCCCTACTCCTATACAGTCTGGCCTACTGAAGGCAGTGAAAAAATATATATAATATTAAACTGNAAATCTTTTGTTTTAGGCAAGGGATTCCCTGTACAAATGCTGATCCTGTGTAGGCAGTTTGAGTCCATGAGCTTTCATTAGCTCTGTCTCAGCAGTGGGCCTGCAAAGGCACCAGTTGGTCTTCACTGGTTTAAAATAGATCACGCTGAAATGTGACACATGCCATTGCAAGATGAGATGATGCTTTTAAAATTAATTAATTAAACCTCAAATTAAAGTTTGAGATTTGAGATAGCATGATGAGTGTCAGATAGGAGCCTTTGTAGAGCAGAGTAATTGGAATGTAATTACCCACTTTGACTTTGGACAGAGCACTGAGGGTGAGAAGTCTGTAGTAGTTAAAACCAACATCTGATTCCAGTTATCAGATTTTAGCTAACCTTCCTATATTAAAGAATTTTTCAAATAAGTGTATGATGCCAAATATAATAAATAGTATGAAAATAAAAAAAAAGAAACAGAAGTTGTAGAGCTATTATTCTAAGAAAAGGCATAGAGCAAGATTACAGTTTATACAAAGAGTATGTCATAAATGCTACCCTTTCAAGGGTACATATTTCTTAGAATTAGAAATTCCTTAGGAGTTAGAATTAGAATTAGAGTTAGAATTCCTTAGGAGTAATACACAGAACCATCAGGCAAATCTTGAGAACTTCCAAGAAGATGTACTGTAAACTAAAATTCACACTATACATGGCAGCATTTATTGTATCTAGAGCACATTACATTTTCTCCTGTGATTCTAACGAGAAGGTGAATTCCTTCCATTCTATCTTCATGACTGTTTTAATATGAAGTTTGATACAAAATTAAGAAGTTTTTTTTTGTTTTGTTTGAGAAGCAGTCCAAAAGTCTATAGAAATACATCAGTTATAACAATAGATTCCTATAAATGCCTGTCATGCCAAAAAAATAATAGTTACAAACAAAGTGTTGAAAAATCATTTTTTCATAGGGTGGTTTTAAAGAAATACATTTAGTACTTATCCTAAGGATAAAAGAGTACCTAGTGAGGGGCACCCAAGCTGTAGTTCACAGAATTCATAAGGATTTCTGAAATCCCTTATTTGTCTTGCAGAATACTGGTTTTTTAGTATGAAATAAGAACATGAGCTATCTTTTATTTTGCTTGTAATTTAGATATGATCTGAAAGTTTTGAATAGGTTCCAGCTGGAGGCATCTCCTCTGAAATGAAGGTTTTTCCATCAATAATTTATGTAAGCAGCTATGATACTTACTGAAAGAAGTGTTTTTCACTTCGAGTGCCTTCTCTTTCCAAACTTCAGACTTACTCTATATTTGAAAGTTGGAACAAATTCTGTCCATGAATGACTCAACTTCAAAATGTTTTGTTTGCACTGCAGAATATGATACACTCTCAATTGGGAAGCTGCTAGCCTGGCATGTTTAGCTAGTTTTCCTGCTGACTTACCAAGTGTTATGCAAGCATTGCTATCCCATGACTTGAACAGCTCCTGTTACTTTTACTTTAAATATGGACACAGAGTTTTAAAACATCTTATAAATAAAAAGGTACTTCATGGAAGTTAAGTGCAATATTTCAAGATACAAAGGTCTGTATGAAATAAATATGATTACACTTTTTCTTCAAGTGTGAGTTATATGCCTTTATTATTTTTAAACAACATATCATTTTCTCCTGAAAATATTTAAATATGTAATATGTCATGTAAGACCATGGTTTGTCTTTTGAATTTGCTATCTGAAAATATATTCCAGAAAAAGGTGGAATACCCAGCAATAAAATGAACTTGCTTTCTGTAGACATATAGATATAGGGTGGAATAATTAATGAACAAAATGCATTTTGAGTCCCAGGCTGTATTATTCAGGCACATATAGACATTGTAAATCTTTCAGCCACAGAGGATGGGTACCATCCAGAGGAAAATAAAACCTTTATGAAAAGGAAGCAATGCTGGATTAATAAAACCCCTTGTTGTCTAAATCAGGTTGTGTATTATGGAACTGTGTCATGTATTAGAACGGCTAAAATCTTACACATATGTTATTTTAAAAGGAAAAGTAATTATTGAATTTCAAGGAAAATATCCTTAATATGCAACCAATATATTAAAATTGACTGACGTGATGGAGTTTTGTACAGTGAAATGAGTCATATTATCTTCTGTTTGCATGTCAGGAGAGGTAATACAATTAGCTAGAGCTAGCATTTCTGGCCTCTTTCAGAAGAAAATGCGAACAAAAGAGAATGTGATGGAGTCTGAAGGAAAAGAGACTGTTCTCCAGGAGCAAGTTAAAGAAAACAAATGTTAAAATATTTGTTAAATTACATAATTAAGGCTTATGCTAGAAGAGAAGAGGTTTTTTGTTAACTTACGCAATGTGGGAAACTTTAAAGAAGACAGATTTTTATTTATTTCAATGAAAAGTTTTGTAAACGAACTATATTTTATCAGATCTGAAGTCTATTTGATTGACATCAGTACAGCTGGCCAGCCTGCCAAAGTGCTTACAGCTGAAGTGAAAAACTGTCATAGATTTAAAGGTCCCACTTCTGTAAACACTTCCTATTCCATTGAGTTATTTTGGGAGTTTTAACATGCAATGGTTTCAAAGAAGTTGTGCCAATAAGTAGAATATAAAAAACAGTATTGAAAATCACTTAATTCAGTTTAGTAGGGAATTATATATTAGACGGCAAAGTGCCTTTCAACTTTGCCATGTATGCCTTTATTTCCGACATGATTTGAT
Source organism: Hypocryptadius cinnamomeus (assembly GCA_013400635.1). Lineage (NCBI taxonomy): Eukaryota > Metazoa > Chordata > Aves > Passeriformes > Zosteropidae > Hypocryptadius > Hypocryptadius cinnamomeus. Next base: position 14,677 of record VYZP01026211.1, read on the forward strand.
TTGTTAAATGTTTTCTATTTTGTGCCTGATGGACCCAAAGTATGGCCTTACAGTTCAGAAGGAGAACAAATGAGAGGGTCCATCAGTTATAGTCAAGATGTAGAATGAAGGGGTTCCTAAGAGCTAAATTTAAGTTACAGGTCATTAATGGATGATATTCAAACCATGTCCAATGTGCATCCTTTCATTTTCTTTTTCACCATGCTTCTAAGTTACAAGCTTCTAGATTTAAGAATTTGAAAGATCTGAAAGTAAAAATAAATTCTGCTACAGTTAAAACTAAGAGAGCAGCAAAGTGACTGAGAGCTATGCAGTACTTGGTGGGAACAATATTCTGTTGGAGTGTAGCTGGACCATATGGCAATGCTCATGACAGATGCTCCAAAGACAATGGTGGCTCTTTATTAATAGTGATATTGGAGTCTGGAAATGTAAGTAGATTGCAAAAACATGCAGCCTATATTAATGAATCAGAAGCTTTTGTACTTTTCCAGGCTTTCATACATAAAGAGTGTAAGGTATCTGCAATGGATGTTGGCTTATGGACTAAATAGCAGGATATAAAAACACTCAAGTGATTTAGGCTTCTAGCTTACAGATCCTTTCTGAAGATGGAATTGGAAGCTGCTCTTAAGTCAGTTATTTAGTTACCTTATTCATTTGTTAGATCTTTTATTCAGTATTTGAGCTTTTAGTCCTTTAAGTCAACTCATGGAGATTCTTACTGTTGTTGTTGAATGTCTTGAGTCGCATTCCTCAAGCAAACCAACAACGGGTGGCCGTGATACATTGGCAGTCTGGGAGAGTCCATCAATAACAAATAGCTTCTAAATAGGATGTATCATGGGTGGTCCAAGAGTTTCCTGGGAGGGACAGTTTCAGGAAGACACTATGCCTTGAATGAGTGTAATGCTCTCTGTTTATAGGTGTGTTTTTGTTTAACTCCGCTAAGCACGGCTAACCTTGTGACAGCCACTCATTTGGGAAGGAGACATTATAGAAAAAGAAGATACTGCATACATACTATCTCCACATAAAACAGTCTCACAGTCACAGTCTCACTTTTAGGCATACTTTGGTAAACTGGGTTTTTATATTTCAGTGAAGAAAATCAGCGTTTACAACTCAGTTTATAATTATGGAGGCAGGTATGGCTCCTGGATTGTGATAAAGTAGTGAAAGATCAGAATATTTAATTACACAGCTTGCAATATCTTTAGAAATAAATAAACTCTTTACATTAATTGGTATAGTTGCATTCTTTTGAAAGAACACAGTTTTACTTCACAACGCGGTATACAGTTGCACCTTTGTGCTGCTCTATTGCCAAACCACAGAATTTTTCCAAACTTTGAAGTTGAAAGAAATTTGTGTGCCAAAATGCTGTGGGGAAATGTTGATTTGAATGATGTTTTTCTAGTATGGAAATGAATCACTTTGGCTACCTCCTTATTAGAGGAGAGTTTCTTTTTCTTGACTTTTTGTTAAGAATGACACTTTCAGTAGTACAGCTCCATGGTTTCAAAATCTCTTCTATTGCTTGTGATTTCAATGACTTCCACGTATTCCTCATATGCCAATGCACTTATCAGTTCTTAGTGGTTTATGTTAATATATTTATGCCATCAGAGATGGAAAACTGAAATCTAGCCATGATAAACCAGCAAAGTAGCAATTTTTTTTCCTCTGGGTACTGTATGTTTATTCTTCATTAAATGCAGTCTACGTCTTTCTTTTTATAAAATGCAATTCCAGAAACAGAAAAAAAAGAAGTTTTAAGTGGAAACAAATGAAGAAAAAACAGAAAAACATGTTGCTATAAACAGCTATTAGGGCTGAATCATACTAGAGTTTTGTGGATGTTTTCATTTTAGAGTGTCATTTGTTTACTAATTTATGACTTTTTTTCTTTTTTGGGCAAATTATTAACACATGTTTTCTGAGCTCTCAAGAAAAAGTGTTTTCATATTTTTAAAGTAGTAAGTGAGCAAAAAGTCATTCTTTGCACTTTTTTGTGCTTGCTCTTGTCTATCTTGAAAAATGTTTCAGTAACATGAAATATCAGCTACAATCATAGCAAGGATCTAGTGTTTCCATGAAGTATCTTTTATTAGTTTATGAGAAGACACTGTTGCAGTTCTCTACTGCATTATGCTGTATATTTTCAGTAAACGTGACAAGAGTCTACACTCCTCAATTTTTTTTTTTGTGGAGGGAAAAAAGGGATCACAAAGAAAGAAACAAGAAAGTACACTGCATTAGTATTGATTAATTCTGACACACAAAGTGGCCTTAAGGGCAGTTAGGAGTGAGCTATTGGTAATTTTTATGGTTAGTTATGCAAGCAAATAAATCAGCGTATTTAGTTATTGAAATCTGTAACATGCCTCCATTTTTTCTTATGCCCCTACTTCCCTAGCAATATGAGAATAGAGACAGACTAGTGAAGTCTTTCTTTTAGCTGCAATTAGGGTTCTTTTTTTTTTCTGTCATTTGCTGTTCAGAAAACTATAGTTGATGAGGCTACAAATCTGAAAGGTTGTTTCTACATCAACATTCTAGGACATTGAATTTGCAAGCTAAAATTTGAAAGCATATTTGATTTTATTGCAAGTTTGCTTGATAAGGAATTCAGAAAAATCAGCTCTTGGTTTAATTTATTTCCAAAATTCATAATGTGAATCTGAAACCAACTGTTACCTCACAGCAGGTTGATTTCACAATTGATTTCTTGGATGGTATATTAGTGTTGATGAAAGAGTAAATTATCCGCTTTTGATTTTGAATCCATATCTGTTGTGTGGTACATGAGTAATTAAGACTTTCTATATGTACACACACTTGTAGAGATCATCAGAAAATCTATAATTTGCCATCTCATTCTGAAGAAAGCTTCAGGTCTAACTAGCATTCAGTACCTTGAGCCATTTGTGTCTGCCATTATAGTCTGCTTATAATTATGATGGTATAAACATTGTCACTTGTCACTGAAGACATTTCTTTCCTCATACTATTGAAGAAATGCAGATATTTTAAATTAGTTTAAAATAAAACTCTTTTTCTGATGGATAATGGCAAAGAATTCTTTTGTGGAATTGAAGTAAATGAAAGCAAATTAATGATCTTTTTGTGCTTTCACATATTTGAATATTTCTAAATGAGAGTCAAATTAGGCAGCAACCTTTTCCTCTCATTACAGCTGAAAAAATATTTTTTGCACAGCTAGATCTTATACCATATGTGGATAATTAAATCTTGTGGAACTGTTGACAACCCTTTTTGATTTCCATATGTCCTTATCCAAGCCGCCCCATTGTAATTTCAAGGAGTTTCTTATTAGTAAGTGGCTCAGCTGGACAGTATGTAATACTACTTTGCTTTGGAAATTCAGCAATGATGAAATGTCATTTTTGGCTTACCTTTGTAAGTCAATATAAATGCTCCCAAATACAGTTTGAAAAGAAAGTATATATTGACTTAATTAACAATACAGCTTCTGATTATAACTGTCCATTTTGAAAATCACTTGCCAGTGATACAAAGGTGCAATATTGTAACTCTTTCAGGGACTGTTGATGACATCTTCCAGCTCAGTAGTAGGTTTTTAAAAGATCTCATGCAAACAAATATTTCAGAAAGTGAAATATTTGCAGAATAGCTCATGTGTCTCTGTCTCATATTAATGGACTGTGGATGCTGAGGATGAATAATGAGTGGTTATCACCACTCTCTAATTTTGTTCCTTGCCTCATATCAGAACAAGATCAATCATAAAAGTATTTGCAGCAAAACCAAACTGCTACTTCCATCTTTGCTGGTTTGTTTTTTAATGATTTTCTATGCAGAAATTATGATAATGGAAAACTTTTGAGTTGCCAGCTTTCTTAAGAAATTGTCATTTGTCAAGTGATGCATGCTTGTCAGAATTATTGACAGGGCACTGATGTTGCCAGAAATACAGCCACCATCTAGGCTTCTGCATAGCTTTGGATCTGTAAGGAAACTGTACATGGAAACTGCTTTGGAAATTGCATGGCGCAGAGTCAGAAGTGGAACAGGATGGAAGTGGGAAGGAGGATGACAGTGAATTAAATGTAGGTAAGAAAGATGTAGCAAGGGAAAAAAACCCACATGAACCCACAGGAAAAATAAAATCGACAGAAATATCTACTTTCACAGAATTCTAGACATATTTTAAGGATCTATTTCTTTTGGACAAGCACTAGGAAATTTTCTAAACCTCCAGCAGATGAGCCAGAGAGTTTGCAACAAGGTAAGAATATATACATTTTTTTAAAAATTACTTCATGAACATTCATTGTGTGTTTGCTTGTCACAGCACTCAGAGATTGCTTGCCCTCACTTGTTATAGGTGGTCTCCTGCTATGGAGTAATTCCATGGTCAATGTGTGGGCAATTGAGAGTATTGGAATTTCACATCTGTCCCACACGCAGCGTTCCTAAAGCTGAATCTTCACATTCCAAAGAACCTTAATCTGTGTTTGGCATTAGAAATTGTTATTGAATGCCCATTTTGGGCTATTTTTTGAAGGTATGCAAGTAATATTATTATTGCTGATACAATATGGTCCTGGTTTTTTTTTTACTGAGAGGTTATATAAAGACTATGGATTATATATAACTATATATGAAATGTTTTAAAAATAGGAAATAATTTCAATTTTAAGAATTGTATTATTATGAAAGAATAATATTTGTCTCTTTAAATTTTTAAATCACAGTTATTTTCCTCCACTTGCCTCCAATTGATTCTTCTTTATGTTGCTCAGAGTAAACATGTAAGAATTTCTCTGTCTATAAGTCTATATGGAGGCTTTGGTCATTCTGTGAAAAAACTTTATCAAACATGGATATTTTCTCTTAACAACCTACAAGATTTAATACTTTCAAAGACTAACAGTATACCTTACATGCTCTTACTTTATACTATCCTGTCAGGTAACCCCAAAGACTATTACATTTATAAACTCTTTGGAAGAAATTTTCTTTGGCACTCAAGCATAATCTTTTTGGTTTTCCCATGATAACTATTAATTTAGTTTTGAATTTCAGATATCTGTTCATGCAAATAAAAATACATTGATGTAGTACTAATTAACACTTTGCAGCATTCCACAGCTGTCTGTTTTCAATGTAATGGCAGGCTAAGGAATTATTTGTTGCATTTTTTTCTGACACAGATGAGTAGTGCTTCTGTAAGCAAGATGCTCAAAACTTGATGCAGGAGCAAACTTTGAAAATTTGGTAGTGAAAATTCTTAGCTTGCAGTGAAAAAAAGGAAGGGAAGGTGGTGCAGTCACAGTTTCGTTTTGAATCAAGGGATGACAATGGTGAAAAAAAGGAAGGATAAAAGCAATTAACCAGATGAGGTAAAAG
>VYZP01026211.1:20825-35319 GCA_013400635.1 Hypocryptadius cinnamomeus
AGATAGCTCTTCACAAATTTTTTTTTTTTTTAATTTAATCTTTTTGGGTATTATGTATCTTCTTGCAAAGTGCTGTGAAACTCATGCTTTTGGGGATGTGGATGGAGGAGAGTTGTCTTCTTTAAAAGTCTTTAGAATGCTTTCCTCTCAATTTTAACATACATCAGTCTGAGTCTCTCAAAAAAAAATTTTATTAGCTGTGTAGGGCAATATAATATTCCTTATGGACTAAATTTTATAGGAATGATGGCAGCCCAAGGATATGCTGTTTCAAAGTGACCCATCAGTCTTACAACTAATTAAAGTTCTGACTTTTTGAAATGAAATAGGAACCAAGGCAAAGGATTTGCTTTATGTATACAATTCTTACTAGTTTGAGCTTATGCCATTAGTATTTAGATTTTTACATGCCAAAATAGTTATACTTTATGTTCTCCCATATGAAACAGTAGATTTTGAGAAAGGTAATTGCACCATCCTACCCTATGTTTATATATGGAACACATTAGTAATCTGGTTGCATATGTTTATTCAAAAGGTACCTTTGGAAGGTGACACATTAGCACTGGGCATGCCTGTCATACCTGGACAGTTTCATGGTCTTGGCTTTGTACTGGCACTTGAAAAAAGGAAGAGGGGATTATTTTTTTCTGTTCGAAATTTCATTTTTTCCTGAAGGAAATACATCTACTAGGTAAAAATATAATAAGATTTCTCTCTGGTTTTGATTGGTCTATGACCTAAAGGAGAACTCTTACTCAGGCAAAACTACAGAGAAAAAAATGCCAAGATCACAAGCTTTTATATTTGATAGGGACTTGAGTAAAAATTAATCTTCAAAAGAAGTAATAGAAATTTATCCCACCAGACTACTAAACCATTATGTAAAATAGTTATATACAATTAAACTCACAAAACATAGCAAAAAAGAAGTTGAAGTAGAACAGAATCCAGAAGAAAAGAGAAAAACAAGAAAAAATTGTGTATTCACTCACAATTCTAGTGCAAAGCTATAAAGTTGCAGGAAAGGGTAGAATGAACATTTACTTTTATAAGATGAAAAATTCTTAAAACAAGAAAGGGTAATGAAAAAATATTAAAAACATCAGTGAATACAAGGTGAATAAAAAAGAAACCTGCCTTGTATTTGCAAGACAATGACATTAGAAATGTAATACATTTCAACAAGAATAAGAAATAATAATTGATTAAAATTAAATAACAATAATGATATGAAAATAAAAATAGCAAAATTAATTAAACAGAAAAAAAATTGCTCTGATAGCTGTGTGGGAGAAAATTTCTGTTATGCGTCAGTGGATTCTCCTGTTGTTTGCATGTAAGATACAAAGGGTTTTCTTGATCACTGCACATAAGGATGGACTAATAGTGATTGTAGTGTCACACATACTTTTGTGAGTGCATGCAGTTTTCCAGGCTTATAAAAATATATTTTTGAATCCCAGTGTTCTGGGAAGGAAATTGTTTTAGTAAGTATTTTATTTTTAAAAGATATAGCATATTATTAATTTATACCAGAGCCATTTTCAAATACTTGCTAAAATTTAGAGAAAAACTGGAAAATAGCTTAATTAATTAGGAAAAGAATTTTAGTCCTTTATGATATAAAATATAGTCACAGGACTGAAAATGCTGGATTTGACAATTTTTCATGAAATGTTTGTAACAGATCCCAAGTGCTATTTTATTTGGCTATGGAGTCTGCTTTTCAGGCCAAGAAATTGGGGTTTGATTGGCCAAACTAGGATATTATATAGTATGGTTAAAAATATTGATATTTGGAGACAGGATCTACTTCTAAATACAGAACTTTGTTTAAAGGTTAGTCATTGTAGTTGTACTAAATTGGACAGTGATTTTAAAATACAAGCAAGTGTGTTTTTATGTTTTGTGTGCTTCAAGTGCAGGATTGAAACAATGGACCTGGCTCTGACTGACATTAGTGGAAGCAGCCATCTGTTTTATTTGGAGCAGTGTCGTGTCTGGAGGCTGTCATGAAATGATAACAAATAGTAGCAAAGCCTACTGAAGTAATACCTAAAGCCACAGTCAGGATGTTATATAACATAATAAATGAGTAACACAAATACACTAACTTTCCACTTCTTGTGGAAAGGTGCATATACAATAGGGTTTTTCTGAGAACCTATTCAAGAAAATGTTAACATCTTGAAAGTTTGAAGAAATATTTTTGTAGTTATTTTCTGTGTAAATATTTCACGTAAGTGAGTGGAACTGATTTTCTTAAGTTTTCATGCACATTTCTGTATCTGTCAATTAACTTGAAAGGCTTACATGTGTAAGGATAAAATTAAAAACTGACCTGCTGCTGCAAACTTTGGCAGCAAACAAGACCCCAAGCTTTTATAATCTCTGCAATACCACAGGACTCGTTCCTAATTTTCCTTTGTTTACTTTTTGAAACTCTTAGAGAAGGTACCATGTCTCTTCTTAACTCTCCAGCAGAGGTAAATTTCTTTTGATGTAGTATTTTATTTATATTCTGCATGTTTCATCTTCCACATTAGTTTCTGGGTCTTGGTTATGTTGCCTGTGTTGACATTTCACTGTTGACCTCCTATTGTCTCCTAAATGAATGGACTGAGCTTCACCTGTACTTCTGGTTTGGGAGCCCACTTCCACTCTTTAAAGAAGGAACACATACAGCTAAGCATTTGGATATTCAAACCCTGAATTAGGCAGAAATATCAGGAAAAACTGACATTCTCTCTACTGTTTGTCTCTTTAGGAGCTCATGTATGTTCATTTTTTGGATTCTTATTTAGTTACTGAGAAAAATGTGAGTGTTTTTAGTAGAGAATTTGGTTTTAGATTTCAAGGATTAGTTGGTCCAGGCATTCTCACCTTCTGCATGGCTGCTCAGGAAGTTCTTAATAACTTGGATCAAACCCCCATGCTTCTGTATATTATGTGTCAACCATTCAGGGGAGTATAAAGGAAAGAAAAAGTACAGAGCTGTGTTTCCCCTGAAACATCTGATGCCAGGAACTTCTGCTGCTAGCCATGGCTTCAGCCATAATCGAGCTTTTTACATTTTTCCTCTATTGTTATCTCTTCTGCTAACAGGACCACTTATAAGAAGATGCCAATTTTTCTTCTCCAGGACCAGTTTAGGATTCCTTGTTGGTTCTATCTTTTGTCTTGATCTGAAACTCTAATATACTCCTTTTGTTTCTGCTTTGTCAAGATTTTTTCCTTCAGTAAATATAGAGGAAAGCAAGGCATAATTTTTTCAAGAAAATTGCCTCACCTGCATGGTAGAGATGTCATGATTTCAGGGCTGCTTACCAATCCAGACCTGTTCAACGGATTGGAATGAATCTTCGATACAAACTTGGCAAATCTGCTCCAAGGAATTTTGTATGACTCTGAGGGTTAAAGCAAGTTTACGTGGCATGTAATTAATAATGTAAAGGAAACTGAAAATACATAGTGAAGAGGACTGGCATTCCAATGCTGAACGTAATCAGATGCATTTCAATCCCAGAAGACCCATTTGTTCCCCATTTGGCATGAGGAATTCTGTAAACTGTGTGAAGATGCACTTGGCATCAGTGTCTGCTCAGTGCTCTTGTGGAAGATTTTTGGATTTTTTTGATACACTGACATCTGTAACTTTGAGCAATTGGTGCTTTCTCCCTCTAGAGACTATATCACAGAAAGGGGTATCAACTTGCTATGAACCTTTTATGTCTGTAATCTAGTATCTTCTTTTAATAAAAATGACCTTTTGATAATCACCGTCTTTCCTGGAAAAATACAGAGATTCAGTTTTTTTAAAAAGAACTGCTGCATATTATTTGCTTTTCCTGATATGATTACTCTTGAGGCTTTCACTATATTCCTCTCCAAAGTAGTGCCAGCTTTGTGCCTATCTGCTGTGAAGGTCCTGGAGAGAATTTTCAGCAGCAAGATGTCAGCTCAATCCAAAGAGACTCCCAAGTAAATTCTGGAAGTGTTTCTAAGCTAGTGATGTGTGTATGCACAGTCTGAAGATAGGTGCTTTTATAGAAAATTATGCAACTGCTGAAGTGAATGTTCTTCTAATGTATGTTCTTCTAATATCTCTGAATTTGTCTAATTGAATAGGCTAGGAATGATAAAGCCTGAGGCCATCCAGAGGATGAGTATGCAGTGATAATCTCCTGGTTGAAAAGATTATTTCCTCAAAAACCAGAGGGATGGTGAAAGGGAAATTCTTAGGAAATTGTTATCTGTATTCACAGCTACATTCCTTCTCTTTGGCCCTTGTTCAAAGAGAAAAGTTGGGTTTGTAACCAAGAAGATGGGGCCCTCTCTTCATCTTTTCTTTTAGGTTCAGATAGTGGGACAGGGAAACCTTACGGATATCTGTAGTCTTCGATGCTTGATGGCACACATGTGCACAGGCTGAATGTCTGTGCAGACTACTCCACTTTAAAATTACTGATGTATGACTTCCCTTTATCCTCCATACTAGAGTAGGGAGAGACGCCCCAACCGCATACAGGATGCATGCACAAATGCTGAGAGAGCTGGCAGACACCACAGCAAGGCTACTCACAAGCATTTTTGAGAGGTCATGGAGGTTAGAAGAGGTGCCTGAGGAGTGGAAGAAAGCATGACCCAAGTCTTCAAAAAGGGGAAGAAGGAGAACCCAGGGAAGTACCAGTCAGTCAACCTCAGCTCAATCCCTGAAAAGGTGATGAAATGTCTCATTCTGGAGGCCATCTCTGCCCACATGGATGACAAGAAGGTGATCGGGAGCAGTCAGCATGGATTTGTTAAAAGTAGATCATGCTTTACCTACATGTGATTCTGTGATTAAACACCTACCTGGATATATGAGTGAAGAGCAGTAGCAGACATTATCTACCTTGACTTCAGCAAGGCTTTTGACAGTAGGCTCTATATGTGGAATTATTTCTTTCATAATACGAAGATTATTTATAANCTAGACCTAGATAAATGTTTTAGCTGTTTAAAATAATGTGGAAGACCATATCCTTGAGATCCTAAGCAGAAAAAAATTGTAGGACTAGCACATAACCTAGATGTGATGATGTAGAAGGAAATTTAAGTTGCAGATAATCTCCAATTTACCTGTCCCAGTGACAAGTTACTGTCTACAATGATGGAGAAGGTTTGAACAAAAATTGCAGTGAAAGAGAAATAAGGATCCTTGTTCTAATCTTGTTGGAGTTGAAATAATGGTGAATCATTAGACTGGCATGGAGATTGGTCTGGAAGAGAGGTTTAACTCTGAGTTGTGCTTAGAGAAATAGCGGCTTGACATTACTTAAAGCTAATATGTAAGTGGGGGAAAGAGAAACATAAGAAGACTCCTGAAATGTTGTGAAATGTTGTTGGTGAACTTAATGGGAGATGAGAATGCTCTTCCGAGGGACTGATAAAAGATAATCAGGACAGAGAAGAAACATAGAATCCAAGAGAGATCTAAATTCCAGGAAAAGCATTGTCAGCTGTATTAAAGGCAGCTTGATAGATGGAAACAAGTACAGATCACACATTTATTGTCAGTTATGTCTAGGAACAGACCATTGGAAAGAATATCACGAATTGTTTCAGTGAAATTCAGGGGCAGAAGGTATGTTAGACAAGAGGACTGCAAAAAACCCCTCACCAAACCTGACTCTAAACAGTTCATGCTTTGTTATTAAGTAAATGAGAGATGATCTGTAACTGGAGAAACAAATGTGGATAGCAGGAGGACTTTCAGGGACACAGAAACTAAGGAGTGTTTACATTGGAAGGAGGAAGAGTCAGATGACATTGATATGTTAATAAGTAATGGAGAGAATAAAGGAAGTAAGTTAATGTGTGAGACTGGGCCTCTGAGGCAAGGGAAGGAGCACAGAAGCAGAATATCTCAACTGACAAGGAAGCACTGCAGTAGGGGAAAAGTAAGAGAAAAGTAGAAAATACTGTGGAGAAATAGGGATGATTAGGAAAGAAAGTGTAAGGATTAAAAACATGAAATTTCATGCTAACAAAGACGTATTATTTAACCAAGGTAGTAACCATACCAAAAGCAAAGAAAGAAGATTCTCAGATTCCTTATTGAAGTACTTACTGACCATTCCTATGTATAAAACTTTTCAATTCATCTGCTCAGCTGAAGGAGCACAGTTAGCCAGGTCACTCCTTCATCTACATACATAATAAAAAAATCTAGTCTGTCATTAGGTCAAGGGTACTTCAATTGCAATTCCTCTTAGGCTGTATTTTATCTTCTGTAGAACTTGTCTCTGAGATCTGTACTCATAAATGTGTAAAAAATAGCCTTTAATGAAANTAGACAGCATATATATTACAATCAAAAGTTGAAAATGAAAAATTTTTTTGTGTTCTGTGTCTAACAACATTCTTGTAAGCAAACTCAGAAATTGTGGCCTGGATAAGTGGACAGTGAGGTTGATTGAGAACTGACTGAATGGCAGATCCCAGAGTGTTATAATCACCGGCACAGGCTGTAGCTGAAGGCCTGTCACTATTGTTGTCCCCCAAGATTCAATTCTGGGTCCAGTCTTGGATTAATGACTTGGATTGAGGGGCAGATGCCTCCTCAGCAATTTCACTGATGACACGAAGTTGGGAGGAGTCACCAATACCCCAGAGAGCTGTGCAAACCTTCAGAAGGACCTTGACAGGTTGGAGAGATGGGCAGAGAGGAACCTTCGGAAATTAAACAAGGGCGAGTGCAGGGTCCTGCACCTGGAGAGGTGTAACCACATGCACCAGCACAGGCTGGGGCCAGCCTGCTGGGAAGCAGCTCTGTGGAGAAGGCCCTGGAGCTCCTGGTGCAAACAGGCTGTCCATGAGCCAGCAGTGCCCTTGTGGCCAAGAAGGCCAGTGCTATCCTGGGATGCATTAGGAAGAGCATTGCCAGCAGGTCGATCCTGCCCCTCTACTCAGCTCTGGCGAGGCCACATCTGGAGTGCTGTGTCCTGTTCTGGGCTCGTCAGGACAGGAGAGACATGGAGCTCCTGGAGCAGATGCAGCAGAGGACTACAGAGATGATTAAGGAATTGGAGCATCCACTTATGAGGAAAGGCTGAGGGACCTGGGCCTGTTCAGCCTTGAGAAGGGACAACTGAGAGGGGTCCTCATCAGTGTCTATAAGTATCTGAAGGAAGGGTGCCAAGAGGATGGAACCAGGCTTTGCTTGTTGGTGCCAACCAACAGATAAAGAGGCAATGGGCAGATACTGATACACAGGAAGTTCCACCTGGACATGGTGAAGAACTTCTTTACTGTGCAGATGACCAAGCACTGGAACAGATTGTCCTGAACAGATAACTCCTGTTATGGAGTCTCCCTCACTGGAGGTATTCAAGAACTATCTGGACACAATCCTGTGCCATGTGCTCTAGGATGACCCTGCTTGAGCAGGGAGGTTGGACCAGATGTCCCACTGTGGTCCCTTCCAGCCTGACCCATTCTGTGATTGTGTGGCCCTGTGATATTTATGTGGATGCGCACAAAGAATCCAACCTTGCTTTAGTCACACTAGGCTTAAACTCATCAGTGGAGTTCTAACAACCCAGCTTGTGGTCTGGGGCAGTTAAACTTTTATTCCAGCACTGTAAATGAGCTAATGCCTTTTGTCAACCTTACTAACTCCCTGGAAGGTCACGCCGAACTAACATGGCTACATTGCTTGTGAGCTCACATAAGACTGTGGCTCTATGCTAAACTCTGTGGACACACTGCCTTGTTTCTCTGTTGACTGAGGGATAACCACATCATGGTCCATTTCCCAGTACAGGCATACCCTAAATTTATTGCCTTCAAGTTCTTCATTTTTGTTTCTATGATGATAAAAATAGCATACTTGTCCTCAGAAGACTTACAGTTGTTTTAAAAATTTGGTTAAATTTAATGTATGCAGTCTAATCACCCTCTGGGTTACTTAATGCAAATATTTTTATACTTATATTTGAGGTAGAGAACACTTGTTACTTCACTTGCTACATTTAAAGTTGTCATTTGGCTGTACCAAACATGCAGTTAGGAAAAGCAGATTTTAAGAAAGCTATTAATCTACTTTCTCTACTGCTTTTCCTTTGTGAGCTAAGAAGTTCCAGGAAGCTAATTCTGGTTAGTCTTCTGTTAGTGTTCTGAATGTTTTGTGAGTGTATATTATTTTAGTAATTGGTTTTGTTCCAAATTGCAATGTTGTGTTGCATTTTTTCCTGCAGAACATTTCTCCATATTTGCAATTTTGAAAAGTTAACAGAAATTGGTAAATATTCAGTGTTCTGGAAAGCAGATTATTGAAAATGTGTGTTCTCTGTGTGACTTGCTAGCTAGAGGGAATATTTATAATGGTGCATATTTAGGGCCTTCCACATTTTATAGGATTGTAGTAAAAAACATAAATAGGAATCTGCATACTTGCCAATGACATACTACAAAATGAGCTAAAATGATAAATTAAAACATGATTTTAAAAAAACATTTTGCATTTTTACAAAAAATTTTTCATTTCAACTTTTGATTGTGATATATATGCTGTCCAAAAGATACCAGGTTAATGAGGAACTGATAAAAAGCAAATTTTATCATTTGTAGGAACTTCAGATATAATCCTCATTTCCCAAACAGCAGCAAGCAACACTAAATAATTGTTTATAAATAATCTTCGTATTATGAAAGAAATATTCCACATGTAGAGCCTACTGTTGCATTATAAAATTGCAATGGTGAGGTATTTTAAAATTACACCTTTGACAAGTTTATTTCAGCTATCAAAAAGATTAAACTTCCTAATTTAATAAAGTTAATATGGAAAGTGAAAAGTGAAATCAGTTCACATTTTCCCTCTATTGTTGCTTGCATCTGTTGGTGGAGAAGTGAAGAGTATTCCAGATGCAATGACATTCTCTTTGTAAAAGTGCAGGGTAAAGAAATATGTACACCCTCATCAAATATTTTTCACAGGAATAGAAAACTGTTGAAGAGATATATTTAAGTCTTAGTTATTAAGACTTAGAATACAGATTTAAGAGATTTAAAGGTGAATCTGCACAAGATTTCAATAATCTTAAAAATTTCTTTATAAAATTAAATACGATCACAACAGGACTAGAGGTTTTTTTTCATATTCTGTATTATATTATGAAACTTGGAATATGTTTATGAGTTCAAGAAAACAATACTTTTAGAAATATCTTACCTGCATAACAAATGTGAATTCCCCCTCTTTCTCTCTTGTGATATCCTGAGTTATACCAGGTCTTTCATTCTTTTTGAGAAGTTCCATTTAGCAAGAGTCATCTACATTTATGTGTCCACAGTTGAGCCCTATTTTGCCATTAAAACTTTGCATGTTGGCCCACTTCTTGTAATTACTAATGTCAACAATTATAATCTCAAAATATTAAGACTATTTGAAAAATTTTAAAATAGCCATCTGCTGAATGGCAAATATGAAATGAGTTATGGCTTTCTCCTCAAGATGATTTTACATACTGTGGTGATCATGAATGGAAAATTCATGTCATGCAGCTGATCCTGCTGTAGAGACTTGTAGATGCCTTTTAGCTGCCTGCGCTGTAACAAATCATTTTCCACTTTTTGACAAGATAGCTTTCCCATTTTAAGGCAGGAAAGCACTCAGATTTAGGACTTATCCATGCTTTTTAGTGTGTTAGATTCCAAGTGACAGTAGCCCGTGACTCTCAGAATGGAGCCTGTGGGGGTGTATGGGCAGACTCACACTGCTGCTAATGAGTCACCTGGTCTCTTTTGTGTACTGACATTTGTAATGTGTCACTAAGGAGTGGGAAGGTACTTTCTTCTGGTGGTGACATCTCATTATGTTTTGTGGTTTTTGGCTGCCAGCAACTGTACTTCATTATATATGGAAAACACATTTGGCTTCTCCTCTTCTTCAAAGTTCATCTTAAGAATTACTTTCAGTAGTTGCTTCCAGAAGTATTTTTGACAAAGTGGAATCTGTTTCATTCTTTGGGAAATTGATAATGTGATACTAGTGCAATGATCTTCTGTGAAATTACATTTCTATTACTGTGATTAGGAAGGTACAATTCTGCAATTCATGTATAAGGTTGAATTTTAATCTCAGGTTAAACTTTGTTCCATACATATGTTTATGGAAGATGCAAATACAAATTTCATTGTTTTCTACCATTTTAGGCAAGATTAATGGACATCTTGAATTGTTTTTATTTAATCATTGTACTTTTGCTTTAATAAGTTTCAGAATACATGTCCTAAATGTCATTAGTAAATATGAAGAGCCTTTGGAGAATTTAACTTACATAAAAAGATCATACTATATTTTTAGGGTGAGGCAGAACTGAGGGTTTTTAGCATTTCCATTAATTTAATGTTCTTTAAAAATTACATTGGTGGCATTTTAGAAAAAAATGTGTTTAAATAAACTCACTACATCTCAGTAGTAATTTTTTTTGTATAAGCGTATAAGAAAATTTTTAACTAATAATTGTTTATTTTCTTTATTTAAATTGTTACCCAGAAGTAAACTAAAATCAAGCAAAAATTAGGATGTCACCAGCCACTGTGGCAATTTTGCTAAATGTTTTAATGATATGTCTGCTTTTATACCCTTTTCTTTCTGTAATGAATCTGATGCATTTTATTTCAAAATATTTTAAACTATGGTGACAGTTTAAACTGTATGTGTAGGTACACTGAAGAAATACATCCACCTGCAGTTATTTTAAACTGGGTCTAGATCTGCCAGGCACAAATGACTTCATTATGCTGCTTTGGGCCTCTGTGATCAGTATTTAACACCTAATTAAAAAAAAAAAAAGTTTTTCTTTCTCAAAGCTTTTGTTACACAAACTTTATGCCACTTGGAGAAATTTTGTAAATATCATATGGGGATAGAAACAACACTATTCAGGATGAATCATATTGAGAATTTCCTTTTATTCTTGCATTTTGTTTTGAAAATGTTGAATGCAAGAAGTAATAGAAATACTTTCATACAAAAGGCTTACTCTTTTTATAATTGTCTGTCTTTTGTGATACATCATTTCATAATGAAGTGACTATTTTAAATATGGAAATTCCATGAGAATATCGGGTTTTGGTAAAAAAAGCTCACAGTATACTCTGAGTAGACATGTTCAGTCATTTGAGTGTGGAACAACATAAAAAGAAATGTGAGGCTGTTAAATTCTGATACAAGCTTCAGTTTTAGAAAGAAAAATCCATTCCTCTGGTGTTTCAAGGATAATTAGGGGTGTAAAACTACTTCTTTGAACAGGAATGCCTGATTATGCTTGTGTGGCTAGGTTTGCATGAAAAAATTTTGGATTTTAGTGTCTTTTCCTCTGAGCTAATGTCCAGATTTTGCAGTGGAATTTGAAATTATACACCTGAGTGGGATGCTAGTAAAAACTCTTTTTCATGTTTTCCTCAGTTTATTTAGTTACTGAGTGAAGAGACAGGATTGTAATGTCAATGATGTCATGCAAACATTAGTAGCCTCAGAGATTATGGCAGGCTTTTGAAGAATGTCTGAGATTACATTTAAGTTGTTTCAAACCCATCATTAAAACAAATTATCTGGAAAACATTCGTGATCATTTTTCCAGCCATGTGAGTTCCAAGTGTATTTTGCGGACTTTCAAAAGTTGCTATTGTAAGGATAGAGTACAAGTGTTTTCTACATTAAAAATGTATTAAAAGTACCACTAATCATACATATTTTAAATTTAATTGGATTTTGCTTTAATCTATGCAAGTTTGGCTAGTCCTGCCTCTTCCTTTCTCACATAATGGTTGAACCAAATAGCTGCACAGTGCTCTTTGTTGTTTTTCATCATGTAGTACTTTCAGATCCCTGCTTCACCAGTCTGATATCATAAAATCACAGAAAGGTTGAGATTGGAAGAGGCTGCTGGAGGTCATCCAGTCCAACCCCTCTGCTCAAGCTGGGCCACCTGCAGCAGGTTGTTGAGACCCATGTCCGGTCAGCTATTGGATGTCTTCAAGAATGGAGACTCCACAATCTCTCTCTGGGCAAATGGACAACAATCTGACAGCAAGATGGCCTTCAATAAACTGTAATTATGATAACCCTTTTATTACAATGACCCACATTAAAAGTGGATATGTGACTGAAAAAATCAGTAGGCAGATTAGCAACTGTCTTCTGATTGCGCAAATTTGTGTCTGCTGCACAGAACTTGAGATAGAGAACTATGGAGAAGGGAGGATTGCCTGAAATAATGTGGAATTCTCAGTAGAATTCTCTAGTGCATGCATGAAACTTTCAAAAAGTATTCCTGAGAAATGACAACCATGGAAAAACTTAAAATCTCCTTCCTAGTTTCCTGCCTAGTAATCAATGAGTGAGGACCTGGAACAGACTTCTAGTTGGAAGTTTAGGGATAGAAAGACTTTTAATTGCAGAAAGGATCTTGATCATATATGAAACAGACAAACATTTCTTGATCTAGAATACTCTTTTTATTCCATGTCCTATGCTTTACTTCATGGTGAAATGTCAGTGCAGGTTATTATTTAGTTCATCTGGAAATGAATGATGCTGCCAACTCCTGCAGCCACATGCCATAACCATACTGGCGGTTCTCTTCCTAGTGTCAGCTCCTCTTCTGCAGCATCAGTTCTTTGGTAGTACCCAAAACCATGTAATTCTGGTCTAAAAGTGTTAGCTGTTTGAAGTAGATAGACATACACAGACACACACACAAATATGTATATATATATCAAGTGAATATAAAATAAAACATTCAAAGGCTAAAAGAAAAAAAATCCTGTATGAATTGCAATAATCAGCCAATAGATACAGCAGTGCAGGCCATAAAAAAACATTTTCGGGAACATGTTCTAGACCATGAATATTGAGTGAAGTGAGCTTCCCACTGCCTCATCCTGGGTAAAGAGCCAAACCCTGGGAAAGGATGGAAGTTAAGACATTTCTTTGATTTCACTATTCCTCTGTTGTCTGTGTTGGCAAACATCCTACTCTGCGTGCTGGTCTGGATTCCTTTTTGAGGTGCTTACTTTTCTTTTGCTGTTTTATGGACAGCTGAGGTGACCATCTAAAGAATGAAGTCCATGGTGGAATTGAGATGTAACTGACTAGGATACAAGTCAAAGCAATGAAAAAGTGGAGTTACAACGTGGAAACCGGTAGAATTATCCAGTTTAAATCTGGTTAGGAATGAGAATCTGTTCCTTAGTCTTTCTTTATTCTTACAGTTGAAAATGTTTTTGTGGCATTCCTGTTTCACATCTCAATCTCCGCAGGGTTTTAAAGCTCCGTGAGTCTCTTTTTATGACTACAAAACAGATGAAGCAGTCAAGATGAATACCTAAAGCAGAAGTCATAATCTTTGTTGATGGTATAAACCACAAAACCCTAGAAATAATTTCCAGCTCTTTGTAGTTGCTGGTGACTTTCCTTTCAATTTCAATGGGAGAGTAGCTTCATCCAGGAACATTGAAACTGTTCAGCTTTTTTATCAGAAAACAAAGAAGTGCTGACTCTGAGTATGAACTCTCAAAGGAAATAAATTCCAGATATGAATGTTTACAGGCTGTTTAGATACTGTAAATTTATAACAAATTGTAAAATTTTAGGTTGGGTTAGTCTAACAATGAATAGGTTTTTTTCTTCTACATTTTTTATGAATATGAATCAGTGAAGTAAGACATTTTTAGCTTCCTCAGTGTAATATCCTGAGGCAAGCCAGCTGTATTTTAAATGGTGTTGTATGTTTTTATATGTAAATTGATATGTATTTAAAAAGACATAGTAATATTAACATAGCACTCTTGTTTAAATGCATATTTCTGAACCTTTTTGGGTTCAGTAAGAAAGGCTCTGAGGTACTCTTTATCTGAAGCACAACCAGTTCTTTTTCTGAAACACAACCAATACATAACCAACTTTTAAAGCTTGAAGAAAATAACAATGAACTCTATGTATGTGTATGGATATGAATTTATTTGTAAATGCCCGTATAAACATGCATTGGTAACTTATGGCATGATTTTACAATTTGTNTGCATTGGTAACTTATGGCATGATTTTACCTAAAAGCAGAGGAAATGTTCATGGTATGTTTTTAATTTCTTATTGATGTTGATGTAAAGGAAAGAAAATTGAAGCCAGAGAAGAATTAGCAGTGGTAATGGGACATAGGAATAGAAATTATTTTATCTGTGACAGAAATAAGATTGAAATAGTTTCAGGTAATTAGCATGGTACCTCTAATTAAGGTAAATTAGAAACCCATTTCTTGGAATACAGGCATAATTGGCACATGAAGTCATACTATTTGTTGGCAAGTTTTGCACTAAGTGCACTGAATGAGGGATGGGTATTTGTTGGCAAGTTTTGCACTAAGTGCATTGAATGAGGGATGGCAACATAGGAATGTCAGACATCAATCAATTTTTGCAGTTTATTCAATCTACATCA
>VYZP01026213.1:266-24819 GCA_013400635.1 Hypocryptadius cinnamomeus
TCCAACACTTTGTGAAGACTCTTGACATAATTACATTACTACTCTTATACAGAGGGATAACGTATAGCAAGAACAGATTCAAGTCAGTTTTTATCTACCAAAAAAACGTGAACACCACCTATGTTCTCTTTATGATGTGAAATTACAAATATTTTTGTACCTTTTCAAGTCACTGGTGGTTTTTTGTTTTTTAAAAAATAACCAACAATATTATTTCCTTAGGATAGTACAACTATATTTGTTAATTCCTCTTTCCCAACAAATCAATGATATTGTTGTCCTTCCCAAACTGTAGCTAGACAGGGTCCATCATAAAAGAAGAAAAGTGTGAAGCAGCAAAATGCACCCTTGTGATATCACATTGGCACGAAGTAATCTTTGGGTCGCTCGCTAACAGAAAATACACAATTTGCAGCAAGTTTTACTGATTATACATAGAAGTCCAAAATCAAAAGTATGTTTTTCCAGTTCACTCTGTGCATTCATTTTTTAATATTTTCATGTCTTCATCATATAAGAACTAAGATGCACCTTGTATTCCTATGTTACAGTAAGAAAGTCTTCACTCATTTAATCACATTAATCTCCCCCATAATAAAATGCTCCAACACAAAACTCTATCCACATTGTTCTAAACCATTAAAATGCTGCTTTCCTCCAGCTATTCACCATGATTCTGCTGCCATGTCAGAGGAGCAGCGACTAAGAAAAAGGCATGTGTTGATTTCTCTTGACTCTGCTCTAACAGAAATACTGAAAAGACAGGTAGGACAGTAGCTACGTGAACTACTGAGGTCACTTGGTCCGTTCAGCCTGGAGAAGGGGAGACTGAGGGAGACCTCATCATAGTCTATAACTTGCTTATAAGGGGAAGATGAGAGGCAAACACTGATCTCTTCTCTGTGATGACCAGTGACAGGACCTGAAGGAATGGCCTGATTTGTGTAAGGGGATGTTTGAATATTAGAAGAAGGTTCTTCACCCAAAGTATGGTTGGGCACTGGCACAGGCTCCCCAAGGAAGCTGTCACAGCACCAAGCCTGACAGAGTTCAAGGTGTGTTTGGACAACACTCTCAGGCACATGGTGTGACTCTTGAGGATGGTCCTGTGCAAGGCCAGAAGTTGGACTCGATGATCCTTATAAGTCCCTTCCAATTCAGCATATTCTGTGATTCTGCAAACCATTTGCAGCTAAATTGCCAACACAAGAGTCCCAAGTTAAGCAACAGGTTTACAGCAATGTAACTCTTGGAACTGTTCAAAGGAACCTATCAAGGTCAAAATATTACTAATGCACTTCAGACACTTTGGTAACAGTCCTGACATCATCCTGACTTAACTGCATAACAAAAAGAGCAGCTACCAGGAGTTTTCATCTGTCCTCTTGGAATCACAGCAACAGATTGTGGATTACCTGAGGTAACTGGAGGAAACAGTGAGTCACAATCTGCACTATCCCATAAAGAAGAGATGCACTTAATTAGAATTGTGAGAGCATCTGAAATTTTGACACACACTGAAAAAAAGTTTATTCTACATCCCCTAGCTCCTGAATTTGTACAGCAGAAGACAAAACATGTTGCAGCAGAAAAGAAACATATGTTTTAGATACAAGATTTGCCATTTAGGATGGTATTTTATGCTTTAACTACATCTTATTTTCCCACCAAAATCGTCATCATCTGAAAATTATCCTTCTCTGTGGTGATATACCCCAATTAGTCCTGCAATATTTTCCCTAATTTCATCTGTCTTCAGACATGCAAATACATGTAACAAAAGGACAGACAACAGAAGGAGGACTCTACAGATTCTTTTTACTGAAAATGCTACAGTATAGTGAGAAAAATACTGGAAGTAACTTGCCTCACACTGGTTAACTACAGCTTTACCCTGTCTTACTCAATCCAGAGCCAGTACTGTGCAAACTGCATTCTTACTATGCTTGTCTGTTAACTTTCAGAGCGAATATAAAGACCAATGCAACACACCTCACACTGAAACCAAAGGAACAGCAAAAGATGTACTCCTCTTGGGGATGTGACCCTGCTAGTTAGCAGTCAAGTACAAAGGATGCCGTCTAACTTGACAAGAGAAGCACGAGCACGCTTAGTTAATTTAAAAACAGATGGACTTGTTCTAGCCAGGAGCAAGTGGATTAACTGAATGATGAAAGCTGCTCACCACCCCACTTCAAAGAGGCATTTAGGCTATCTACCAAGACAGAAATTCTGAGATGGACACTCTATTTAAGCAGTTCATTCTCAGGTACATGGCACACACACAGAGACATCCACATGGCTGCTCTACCAATGAAGATCTGCAGCTGTTCAGATCTGAAAAACTGTGCTTCAGTAAGATAAAATCAGAAAAGTCTCTCAAAGCTGATGTGCAGCAGGCATCTTTACTAGCACCTTTTATAAGCGTGTGTATCATCTGGTTTTGATGTTCTAAACACTCTGCATTTAACTATAAAATACTTGAATATAATTTAAAGGTAAGTAAAAAAGAGAAAAGAAAACAAGACTCCAACTTCTCTTGCTGATCAGTGAGGAGAAATCCACATTTCAAAGCATTATGGCATTTTAGGAATTACTCTAGCTTTCCAGCATGCACTGCCAAGTAGAACAGAACGTACCCCCTTTATGCTGATGGACCTAATAGCTGGCACTGCTGGTCTATAGAAAAATAATCTTTCCCCAATGACTAGGACAGTCCAAGACAGCTTTCTGGCACACAGAAAGATATTGGATACATGCTTGAATTGTTAAAATGAATAAAGAATTAAATGGGAATAAAAATGAGTGCCATAAATTAATTTTTTAGTATTAATTCTAAAATTTGTACACTGTATCCTTTTCTGACTTCCTTCACTTAATGCTTTTTGTCTTAGAGGAAATCTTTGTCTTTGAAATCATTGTAGCTATTGCTTAGCACATTATGGAAACTGATGCAATACTAAAAATGCTGATGGCCTATTAATAGTGAGTTTGATTTTGAAACTAGAAACCTCTCCAACAGAGCTTCACAGAAATGGATAAAAATACTTCAGTGAAAAGTCCAAGAATTTTTACATAATAAAACAAGAAGACACTAAGTTTACTCAAAATAAAGCTACTTTCAGTGCCTGATAATATTAGCTATCATTTCTCATAATTTCTTTAGGAAACCTCATTATATAAACAAAACATTTTAAATTTACCAGTTTTCAAATCCTTCTCAATTTAATTGAATGGAACAAACTTCAAACACATCAGTTATTCATAAAAACACAC
The DNA here is from genome assembly GCA_013400635.1 of Hypocryptadius cinnamomeus. Taxonomy (NCBI): domain Eukaryota; kingdom Metazoa; phylum Chordata; class Aves; order Passeriformes; family Zosteropidae; genus Hypocryptadius; species Hypocryptadius cinnamomeus. Next base: position 3,543 of record VYZP01026213.1, read on the forward strand.
AGAACAGCAACCAATGTAGCATTAGCAACACTTGCATTAGTAGCACTAATTTTTAGCAAATCAATTAACATGCAATATTTAGGCAGAGTATGTTAATATAGGAATTTGAAGGCTGTTGCAGAGAATGAGCATATTTAGCAAACAGAGTAATATGTTTCTTGTCTCTCCACCTCAGCACTATTTACCCTAGAGCAGGCAATCCTAAGGCAATTTTTATCCAGCTTGAGGATTTATTCCATCAAGAGCCAGGGTTTCTCTTCAATTCAGCTTCAGAACAACATTTCAGAATCCCCACTGCTATTAACTACGTGTTAAAAATGAATAGTTCTGCTCTTATTCCCTCAAAAACAACACCAGTGTTTTAGATTAAACACTCCTATTTGCAGGACTTCCAAATTTCGGTGGTTTTTTTTTTCATGAATTGTAATGATGTAAGGTCCTCTTCTAAACGTGTCTGATTTAGGTTTTTTTTGTCAAAAGGACAAATTTGCCAATAAGCAAGGGCCTTCACTGAGAAAGTTTGACAAATACATTTAGAAACTCCAGTAACATTCTACCATTCATGACTCAGTGAAAAGTAATCAAGACCTAATGAAGTTAGCAAGGACAATTTTGTGAACAAAGCGATATTGTGTCAAATAAAATTCAACTATGATTTTGACTAAAAATTAGATGGTAGGGGTTTTTTTTAACTTTCTGAGCAGTTCTGTATATGTAAGAACTTTGTAACCAAGACACCAGCTCACTGGGAAAACTCCAGATACAGTATGAGTACCCAAAGTGGTATCTACTTTTTAAAATAAATGAAGTAATTGAGATGTAGTCTTATTTTCAGGACTTCCTTCTCTGTGAAAATGATACTGAAGGTGATATTTGGGTCCCATTATTATCCAAAACTGTACAGAATCCCCTATGGCTACAATCCCTAACCTTCTTAACATACCCCTACTTTCTTGAAACAGCCATAAACTATACACTGATATATACATTATTCAAAATGTAGAAAAAAATTGAATAGTTTTTAAATTATTGGTCACAAAACAACCAAAATATTTTCAATCCAACATGCCTGGAAAGTTAAATCTTCACAGAAACTGATTTTTTGGATCCTAGTAACTGGTATTAACTAGCATTAAACAAATAAAAATAGAACAAAACAGAAGTTACTTCATTTAAGCACAATATTATATAAAGATATAAGCAAATAAAAATCAATTTATAGGTCATCCTTTAATTTCCCCATCTGTCATATTTTACTTGACAAGGAAACTGGAATGTAACATTTCTTTGTGTTTTGTCCACTATATATTTTTTTTGTTATTTAGCTTTTTTTGCTACCTGTTTGGCACTCCCAAGAAGAGCCTCAGAATTGTGTTCCTGTTTGCTTCATAACTGGTCTCTCTACTTCTCTTGCATTAATTTTTCAAAATTTTGTCTATTATGTGAGCATATAAAAGAAAATTAAGGAAGGTACACATAGCATTTTGCATGAAACCCTGGGTGAATGCAACTTTAAAAGAGAACTCAACCCCACACATTTACAATTAAATATTTGTAGCAAAAAAATGTGTATCAAGTCTGTATTGCCATAGTGACTGTGGTACATACAGTTTTTCAAGGGCCAAATGCAACCCATATACAGACATGTTGAAACATAGATACATAGAACTTAAAAATCCAGGAGGAAATCTAGGGAGTAATTAATGAAAAAGTTTATATGTGAATTTCTTACAGGCTTAAAACACAGAAGAATGCAAAAAAAGCCAAAACCCCACATGTCAAACAAGCACCTTTGCATAAGAGATGTAGTGTGTGCAGATCAGAGCGACAGTGATCGCTTCCTATGAAAAATGCTTCTTTGTTATTATCACATTTACCAGCTCAGATGCTGTCCTTCATTAGGCCTCTTATACCAACGTGACAATATTGATGTTGGAGGTCCAATACAAATACTATTTAAAACACAGGGGCTTTTTTTTTTTCTTGTATATTCTACACAAATTCGGTATTACTTGCTGTAAAACCAGGAAAAAACCTAGAAGCAAATAGGCAATGTTGCAAGATTGGAAAGGAGGAAGATTTACTACAATAGATCAGTTAAAAACAATGACTTCTTTTTTAGACTGATTGTGCACAGTATTGTGGCCAGTCCTGTTGTATAAATGTCTGTAATAATGATCTGGACAAGGGGATCTAGCTCCTTGTAAGTTTGTGGAGGACAGCAAGCTGGGTGGGAGTGTTGATCCACTGGAGGGAAGGAAGGACCTACAGAGGAGTTTGGACAGGCTGTGTCAATGGGCAGAGGCCAATTGTATGAGGATCAGCAAGGCCAAATGCCAGGTCCTGCCCTTGGCTCATAACAACCCCAGGCAGCTCCACAGGCTGGGGACACACTGGCTGGAAAGCTGCCCAGCAGAAAAGGACCTGGGGGTGCTGGTTGGCAGTTGTTGAACCTGAGCCAGCAGTGCCCAGGTGGCCAAGAAGGCCAATGGCCCTGGCCTGTACCAGCGATAGTGTGGCCAGCAGGACCAGGGCAGTGATTGTCCCACTGTACCCAGCACTGGTCAGGCCACATCTTGAATCCTGTGTTCAGTTTTGAGCCCCTCACTACAAGAATGCAGCAGTGCTGGAGTGTGTCCAGAGAAGGGCAACAAAGCTGGGGAAGGGTCTGGAGCACAAGTCCTATGAGGAGTAGCTGAGGGAGCTGGGGGTGTTCAGCCTGGAGCAAAGGTGGCTCAGGGGTGACTTTATCACTCTCTACAACTGCCTGAAAGGAGGCTGTAGCCAGGTGGTGGTCAGTCTCAAAAGGAAACAGTGTCAAGTCACACCAGGGGAACTCTGGATTGGATATGAGGAAAAATTTCCTCACCAGAACTGTTGCCAAGCATTAGAATGAGCTGCCTAAGGCAGTGGTAGAGTCTAGATTACTGGAGGTATTTTAAAAGACCCACAGAACTGACCAGCACTTAGGGAAATGTTTTAGTGGTAGACTTGGCAGTGCTGGGTTAATAGTTGGACTTGATGATCTTATAAGTCTCCTCTAATCTAAATAACTTTTTGATTCTGTGTTTTTTTCTGTGTAGCATGAATATCAGACATTTTAAGAGAAGCAAAAAGCTAGCTCAGACAGTAGTACATGAGCACACTGGACAGTGTAAGACAGTCCTAGCNGAGTGTTGATCCACTGGAGGGAAGGAAGGACCTACAGAGGAGTTTGGACAGGCTGTGTCAATGGGCAGAGGCCAATTGTATGAGGATCAGCAAGGCCAAATGCCAGGTCCTGCCCTTGGCTCATAACAACCCCAGGCAGCTCCACAGGCTGGGGACACACTGGCTGGAAAGCTGCCCAGCAGAAAAGGACCTGGGGGTGCTGGTTGGCAGTTGTTGAACCTGAGCCAGCAGTGCCCAGGTGGCCAAGAAGGCCAATGGCCCTGGCCTGTACCAGCGATAGTGTGGCCAGCAGGACCAGGGCAGTGATTGTCCCACTGTACCCAGCACTGGTCAGGCCACATCTTGAATCCTGTGTTCAGTTTTGAGCCCCTCACTACAAGAATGCAGCAGTGCTGGAGTGTGTCCAGAGAAGGGCAACAAAGCTGGGGAAGGGTCTGGAGCACAAGTCCTATGAGGAGTAGCTGAGGGAGCTGGGGGTGTTCAGCCTGGAGCAAAGGTGGCTCAGGGGTGACTTTATCACTCTCTACAACTGCCTGAAAGGAGGCTGTAGCCAGGTGGTGGTCAGTCTCAAAAGGAAACAGTGTCAAGTCACACCAGGGGAACTCTGGATTGGATATGAGGAAAAATTTCCTCACCAGAACTGTTGCCAAGCATTAGAATGAGCTGCCTAAGGCAGTGGTAGAGTCTAGATTACTGGAGGTATTTTAAAAGACCCACAGAACTGACCAGCACTTAGGGAAATGTTTTAGTGGTAGACTTGGCAGTGCTGGGTTAATAGTTGGACTTGATGATCTTATAAGTCTCCTCTAATCTAAATAACTTTTTGATTCTGTGTTTTTTTCTGTGTAGCATGAATATCAGACATTTTAAGAGAAGCAAAAAGCTAGCTCAGACAGTAGTACATGAGCACACTGGACAGTGTAAGACAGTCCTAGCACAAGAAAGACACACTTAACTTCAGCTGCAAAATTAATTAGTAAAATGCCATGAAGCATCACATAATGTTTTTCAGTCTCTGCAGAGATTGCGTTATATATCATTATATGGTATTAAAGCACAATACACTAAATGTGTATTAAACCACTTGCTTAAGCCACTTTATAAGCAGCTCTTTAGCTCTTCCACACTGACACCTTTACATCATATAGCTAATATATATTCTGTTTCTCTGTGTGAGACTTCCTATACTGATACTCTCACATCTATAGATTATACAGACAATTTCCAGTACAACAGAAATTACAGCATGACTGAAAGCAGCATGGCTGCTTGTGGCTATTAGACAGTCTGCATAGGTGTGAGTTCCCTGGATCTCAAGAAAACACAGAAATTCATATCTGTATGATCTGGGATTTGAGAGGCTATTAATGAATTGCAGACATAAGACCTCCTAGCAGTGTTTTCCTCACCGCCCCTGAGAACAGACTGACATAACTTGAAGGATTTGATTTAAGTGCTTCTCTTAAAGACCCTAAAAAAACCCAGCCAGGAACCATGTAGTATCCCAAAACTTTACTACTTAAGTGCAAGGCAGTTCCTTCCAGTCATATGGGACAGCTTCTTTCGCTAGAACAGCCCAGTGACAAGGAGCCTTGGGGTGTTCAAAGGAAAGGACAAGAGACAGCTTCTGTTCACACTAAAACTAAGGGATCCTTCTAAAATTATGGCTGATTGAGCCCTTGTCAATCCAGCTTTAAACTGTTACTAAATATAGAGCTTGGGTGATACACATTTTTAACAGAACCCCAGTCAATATCTTATAATTTTATGGTAAATCCTCTACAGTTCTTAATAGCTAAGCAGAAGCACAAACAGCTACAAGACTCACATGTCTGTATGTGAGGCAGCAATTTCACCAAACATTTTTTGGCTAATTGTCTTGAAAAATTTTCCTGGCTACATTATTTAGTTACTAATTTATTTTTTTAAACAAAACCCAAACATACAGAAGACCTCAACACAAAGTGCAACTCACTTTGTCTTTCAAGGTGGTGAAGAAGACTGGACAATGAATTAACAAAGTCTGCTGGCGACAGAGGGGATCCAGTTTGTGGGGCAGTGCCATCACTAAGTCTTTTCTTTGGCCTGGGCTTTCTGAACCATTTGCTATGATAGCTCAAGTGAGCTATCTCATGTCTATCTCAAGTGGGCATGTCTTGATAAAGTTAATACTCCAGGCCAGGGAAAAGAACAGAGTCATTTTGTGACAAGGCTCTCTAACAGCCTTAACATCTTTCCTACACCCATATACACAAACATCGGAATTTTCATCTCAGTAGTAGTTGGTATCTTGCACCCCATACTGTTTAAAACCTCTTCTATCCTCTTGCACTTAAAATTCAAAAATCTTCCCCCACCCAGGCTGCTGGCTTTTCATTAGCATGACTGTTATTGCCCTCTGACCCTTGTCATTCAGAAAACAGACAATCCAAAAAAAACAATTTGTTCAACAAAAGCTCCTTATTAAAAAAGTAAAGGCGACATCACAGACTTAAGAACTTCCACACCGGTATCACAAAGAGCAGCAGCTTGGGCATACTTGAGAACACACGCTCCCTGCCAGCTTGCTATGTATCCACTGCACTAGGTGATACAGTCTAGTTGGCTAGAGACAGCTAGAATAATGCCTAAAAATGCTAAGGAACATGGAAAAACTCAGATAATGGATGAAGATAATCATAGAGAGATTTACTTTGTTTTAAACAGTCTGTCAAGGACTTGCTTTATATCCTCTTTTCCTGATAAATCTTAAGAAATTAAAATAGCTTGACTTTTTAGGGCAGCAGATTGCCTATGGAGGCTCCCTGGGCTATGGTTTCTGCATATGGAAAAAGAAAAAACAAATGACATAAACACTTTCAAGGGCCAAAAGTTTCTGGGGGTGTGGGGCTGTTCAAAACATTTTGTGCACAATGATTCTAACTTACAAACAGTTTAGACATGGACTAAGCTTTTTGATAGCTGTTTATTACTACTTTTTCTCCATTTTTCTTGATTCCTTGTACACCATAGAATGTGTGCAATGTTGGAGGCTGATTTTTTGAAGGTGAGGGGTGGGTAAGTGTTGCTTATTGGGGTGGTTTTCATTTTGCTGTGCTGTTGGGTTTTTTCCCAGTTGTTTTATGTTTATACTTCTAAAGTCTTACAGACCCCACAGTAATACCCTGCACAAAGTGAAGCAACATTGATCTAGACGAGTATTTAGGATGCAGCTGAAACACAAGGAACCAGCTTCTTTCTGAAACATCTGAAAAGTTCCTCTTCCTACTAATTATAGGAGAGGCTGCACAAAAATCAGTTAAACTCTACTAACTCTATCATCATCTTCCTGATGATCTTCACTAAACATGTCTAGCCATGAAAAACTATTTTTATTGCATGCCTGGAAGTTCCCTTGCTCTACAAACCAAAAGCCAAACAGAACAGAGCAAAAAAGCTCCACAATTAGAAACTTTCTGAGTTCTCTAAAACTATCAAGCAACACATTTCATGTGTGCCTGAATCCAGATATGCTTTGCCTCTACCAGTGAATCCTAACCTCAGACATTTCATCTACATCTTTAAGTTCATTATTTCCCCCACATAGCTATTTTAAAAATAATGGGAGGATACAACACCTGGCGCTTTGATGTCATTTGCTTTGTAATTTTCATCTTTGAGAGTTCACACTCAAAATACAGCCAAAAATTTAAGTCATTCCCATGCTTAACATACAGAAGAGTAGGGAAGTGTAGTCAAGTCTGAACAGCAGCATGATTGAATTGTTCATCTTGCTGACAGTGTGGGAAGAAACCCTGTATTTATGAAGATTCGAGTTCAAGAAAATTTGGTAGAGAAACAGATAAATCTCTAGGGAGGAAAGCATTCTGTGATAAATTCCTGTCTGATGAACTAAACCAACCTTATTCTCTAATACTTTTGGTTTTTATATTATCTCTCACAAACAATTGTAAATTGGATTAGATTCATACTAGAAGTTATTTTTGGAGAAAAGCTATTCCACAAGTCCCTCTTGAACTCCTACACTGAAAATGAGCTGCTCAGTGAAAATGTTTTTCAATGGCATATGTTGAACTTTCAATATGGAGTAAAATTTACTTACAACACCTATATGGCCTTAATCCTCTTGCATCCAGTAACAAAGACATTAAAATGGTTAAAAGTTATCCTTTAGTTAGAAGTGATCCTTTGTATCCTTAGCTCTTTTTTCCCCCTCCCTTGGAAGTTTTAAAATGTAGACTTAACCATTTGAATAGAGGCCTTTTTGCCTCTTCACATGGATAAAATGCTTAATACTCAGTAACTGTGTGTGTAGGGGGGGGATGGCAACAGGATTGAACAGCATCATTCAAGCAGTAAAGGAGTTATGAAAGTGACAGTGTTTAGAAAGATATCCCAAAACTGTGGTTCCAGCAGATTTGCCAGAACCTTCTCCTTCAACTTCCCATGGAATCAGTTTCTCTTGCAACACAAAAGTAATATAAAAATAATGTCCTAAGTTATAAAATGTTAAGACAGAGGCTTCCTGATATCCCATTGGTCAAATATGATACAATTTCCTTCACACAGACATGTACTTTAAAAATGTGATCACAGTAACATGTAAATAATGTAAGCTTAGATTAAAAGGCCTAATGAAATCCTCCTGTTATTTTTCTTTTCTTTACTATGTGAACTTAAATATTGTGTGCATGCCTGAGGGGACAGGTCTTAAATCTAGCTACGGTTTAGATGCTGCTAACTCTGGCTGATCACTGGGCTTACTGAATGATGTATCTCAAACTGAACAGTTCTAAAGAGGATCTAAAATTAACAATTACCTTACTCTAAACACTGGGTATTTTAACAGGAAACAGTATTTCCATTTTGCAAAGGCAATAGCCATGCAATGAAAATAATTCAGTTCAGAGGCAATGTTCTCACTTCTGTGTCCACAGAAGACTTGATTACACACATGGATATTATTTCGTGTTCCAGTTTATCTGCAATTTGAATATACAGTACTCATGCTTAATGAATTAATTAATTCAGGGCAAGTCTCTACTTGGTTACACGTTAAAACTCCTCTCATTGTAAAAGAGCACTTACATTATTCAGCCATCCAATTTAAATTAATCATTATTGGGGTAAAATGTCTGTATGTTAACCAGAGAAATGGAACATTTTTAGTATTTAAGGCATTAAAAATAAAATTCCATAATGCATCTAGCAGTTAATTCAACTGCATGCTTCCTGAAACCACTTTCTCATATACCTTGTATCCTTATTAATACATTTATGCTAGCAAAGGATTAGATATCCTGATTACTCCAGCAAGATGAACATTATACAAAAAAATACAACAGTATTGTTTTCTGTACAGTGATCCTTCAAGAATCAGCAGATTTGTTGGCACCTTCTCCTTCAGCTTCCTGATAAGATCAATTTCCCTTGCAATGAGAAGCAAGTATAAATTTCAAGAAAGCCACACACAGTAAAATTAGGCAACTGTATTTTGCTTTCATTCTTATACACACCTGATTGGGATGATATAGGAAAACAGGAGGAGGAAGCGGAAAAGGTTGCGATACCACGGGCCTACAAATCCTTGCAAAGTTACCATAACAACTGATAGTGCAACTAAAGCCAAAAACAGGGCTTTGGTCAGTTGATTCAGCTCCAGGTCCAGCAAGCCAACCTGGAGGAAGAAAAAGAAATCCAGTTAGTCAGAAGTATTTCTTAATTTATGCTTCTGCAATGCAAACAATTAGCGATCATTTGCTTTGGTTATTCCTACCTATTAAAAATCCATGCACTTTTAAACTATGAACTGAACTTTAATAATTGCATTGATTGTTATTCCTCTGCTTGCACACAAAAGATGTTCCCTGGTTTTGTGGCAACAACAATTCCTAGAACCAATGTGAACTGTCCCAGCCAAGCCTTTTGGATACCTTCAAGTCTGACACATCCCTTCTCCATTCCTTGTTCTAGGACAGGAACACAGAAGGGCAAGGAGAAAAGATAATTATAGATGAACAAATAAGCAGGGACAATTTTCTTCTGTCACGCTTGCAGCAAAAATACTGGTATGGTGTATTACATTTTTAGGGAGATCATTGACTGCTAGAAGATCAAATACCTGTTAGATTCAAGAACTAACAGGCACATGGGACGGAGCCTGTGACTTCTTATTCATGTGACAAGTGCACTGCGACTCGCCACTATGCTCTCATCCCACTCTGTCAATCTGAACCAATGCCACAGAAATGACTTTTCACTGTATAAAGTTTTCACTTATCCAATATAATAATAAAAACAACAATCAAGTGGAATACCCATTTTCGAACCAATATAATGAAACAAGGCTTCAACTTCACATGAATAAAAAGGTATTTGATTTAGAAACATTTTAAGTAAAACCTTAGGAGAAGCTATACTTCATCCACTGTTTCTCAAGAAAAAAATATACTTAAGCTATGTAACTAAGACTCTAACCATTTCAATAATGTATGATGCAAGCTAGGGTATTTTTACTCCACTTTTTGGGATGCTCTAGTAGTCAGTAAAATATGTGGGAAAATCATGTCAGGAGGAGTTTCCTAGGCCCCATCACAGATGCCCCTTTTATCTCCAAGTCTTGCCAGTAAGAGCAGTAAAACATAACACTTCCTTAGATAACAAACAGTCTGCAAAAGAAGCACTTTAAATATAGTTCTTAAAAATTCCAACAATCTTGCTTACACATGGGCTGTCCCTTCCCTAGAGAACCAGGCAGCTGAAGACCACAGCGGCTGATTTATCAGCTGCATTTAAAAAGCAGCACAACGAGGACAAATATCTTGCAATTTCCGCTGCTTCAACTACTACATAGTTTATGCTTGAATTATTGAGAAAAATAGGTTTTTGGATTAAAATGAAGAAAAATGAAGCCAGGGAAGTAGAGCATGTTTCAAAGCCCAGATCTTTTTGCGTTGACAAAGGCAGCCTAAGTTTCAGGCCTCGCTGAGGATCAGATGAAGTCATTATTCATTCAGTCAGGGAAAAAAGACTCAATTACCTCAACCTAAAGATGCTATCAATGAATGCAAAGTGCATATTTTACTCTATTCATCCAAATCCCATTAAAAAGTGAAAGGAATGATTTAATCTGGCCTTCTAGAGTTGGTCTTTTTTTGTAATAAAATAAAGAATCACTGTCTTGCAATATGCATAACTACTACCTCACACTTTTTTTTCCCCTGCATCATGGTAGTGAAAGCCTATCTCTCCCCTCTCCACCCCCCATAAAAAACCCCACCCCAGAACAGAAATGAATAAAGAGCTTCTTTGGAAAGAATGCCACTTTTAGGACAGAAACATTAAATTTAGTCCACTGCACACTGATATATAGCTAACTCAAAGCATTAATACCTTTCTAATTGATGAAGACAGATGTGAATTTAAGTTTGGGACCCAAAAAATGTGTTTGGAGAGGTATTATGACAATAAAAGAGTCAATGCTGAAAAACTTTTCACACTATAAATCTTTTGCTCAAGAACACTTGATTTGCTACGAATAGTGCCATTCTTTTTAATATAGATCATATTATTGGCCACAGTAAATGTTAATATTTTTCTCTACCATAGTAAGTGAAGGCAATTGCAAAATTCTACCTAAGAAGGCACACAAAGAAAGTAACTTTTAATAGAAATGCATTCTCCATTTCTCAAAACCTAGTTACTCCAATGTACCAAAAGCTACTTAATTAATTTAATTCTGTGCCTTTCCACTTAAACAATTTCTGCAGTCAACTAATGAAACACTGCTGAACTATCCAGACAAATTTCATGTAGAAATTCACTAACATTATCTAAAATTCATCTGAATATTGGAAAAGTGGATAAACTTCATTTTAAGTAGACTGTGATTTTACCAAAGCATTTGTAAAATTCACCACCTTCCAAAAGCTATTTCTTTTCTTTGGAAAATAGTAACTAGAATAACTATGAATATATTAGAAATAGATGAATTAAGAATTTGAGTAATTTTCCACGTTTATTGCTATTTCCTATATTAGTAAAACAAATTTTCTTCTGCCTGTCATAATATTTGTTCTGTTTGAAACAACTTAACAAAATTAAACACACCACTGGAAATTTTAATCTCCAAGGGAAAATTTGTATGTAATGTCTAAGAAAACCACAATAGTTTTGCAAAGGGGCTGCTCTACGATAATGAAAATGAACACAATAATTGCCTGTATAATTTAAAATGCTACTAATGGCAACAGCCACAAATCCATTTAGCTCCTCTTTAATTTATGCACAGAGTTTTAAATAGCTAATGGTTCTCAATAAAGTAATGGCTTATACCATCAATTGTCTACTTGCATGGTAAAAAAGCTGACAAGTTTTTAAAATACTTCATATTTGAAAGAGGGAATGATTCAAAGTCTACACCTTACATTTTTGGGCCACAAGGTATAATTCATTATCTTATGAGAAAAATCTTAATTTAATTAAAAAGCTGAAAACAACAAGAACTTTTCCGGTTACTGAAATACAATCTGAACAACAATATTGCTGCTCCTGCCCTAGATGCTTAACTTTTAGGAAAGGTTATCTTCTGAAGCTATTATTGTAGCAATACAACAATTCTTTTAGCACTACAAAATGTACATTACTTTGAAAATGAGAACTTTTAAAATGCTAGAATACTGAAATGCAAAATTTGATAATTATATGTTATAAAATGGCAAAGATTTCTCAAAATAGTCTAGTGCAGCCATTTTTTATTCAATTACAGTTTAAAGTGCATTAGAAATAATTGCTCACGAATAGCCTTTAAATGCCCTACTTTAATACTATTGAAGTATTAAGGCACAGTCTTAGGACAGACTTCCCCCTGCAAGCAAATTCCTCCACAAGGTAATTATATTTCAGTAATCAGCCTGGTTCTGCACTGCCAAACACTACATTGACTACAATGAAATTTCATGGTATGCATGTTTGAGAGGGACTTGGATTTTTATTTGCACTGTAAACATAAAAATTATCTTTCTATTCTTAATACATGCTCTGAAATTAATTTATTAAGCCTTGAATTCTAGTATATTATATATGTTTCCATTTATTGTAGCCTACATTTAGTTGTAAACGGTATGTAACAGTAAATATTTAAAAATACTAAAATTCAAATAATACATCTTTCAGCTTCAGGGTGACAAAAACAAGGTTTGCCTAACAAAAATTATTAGTAGCATTCTATCATTTATAAAAAATTATATATATTCTACTGTACAGTCAGCTGCATTTATCCAAACCCCCATGACTTTCTTCAATAATCTGTTAAACCCTCCCCATAGTCCCTGGAAATAACAGATTACTAATCTGTGTTTAAAGGCCAAATAAAGCAACACATCCTTATCTATCTACCTTAATCTTTGACACTAAAACCACAAAGAGCAACTTTGGAATCTGTAAATGTTTCTTCTTTTTTAAGTCTCCTATGATTCAAAGTCTTGGCTGCTTAGCAATCCAGGTAACCACATTAAGATAATACAACTATGAATAAAAACAAGTAAATTCAGATTTAGGAAGCATCTTGCCTTAATTCCCTCTACTCATGCAATAGCCTGCACAAATATGTTTCTCTACAAACCTGACCTGATTAATGTCAAACCTACCAAATCCTGCATACAGTATGGTACACTGTTTAATCAATATCTTTCTCATTCTTTTAATCAGTAGATTCAAAGGTGGGAAAAGCAAACGAAACACAAAAATACATAAAGCGACCATTTAGTAAAAAAAGTCACCTATCCCTGCTTTTTCTGATATCAATTTTCAAACATGGTCTCATCACTGGTTTAGCTGCAAGAGCAACAATGAAATCTTGAAAATATTTTCTGAAGCACTAAAAACCTTTTACAAGTTTTATTCATTTTAGAATTGAGCAATAATGCAGGGGGAAGACTGGTCTACTTAAGTTCATAAAACTGAAATAAACTTTACTTATTTAGTCCACCCCCTCTGACTTATGCAGAAGTAATTACCAGAAAATAGTTCATTTGATTCCAGTAACATTCTCTGTGTTACCTTTGGCAAAAAAAATATTCATCCTTCATGCAACCGAACCTTTAAGCAAACTGAAACATTTGGTATCATGTTAATACTGCAGTTTTATGGAACTGAATGATGTCATTTCTACACTGATTGCAACAAATAATTTTAGCTATTTAGTGTTAATTGTATCCCCAAAGAAACAAATTACTTCTCTATATTCTTACATAAATCAGTCCGTCTCCAAAGTATAGGCATTGAAAACAGCAGCAATTTTAGAACTCAATAAGAAATACAGTTCGTGTCCAATGAAACAGAAGCTCAAGTACATTTTTGTAGTGTTTTGATGCATATTCAAAACTAGAGATTTAACTGCTCTTAAAAGCACAATACTATTACTATGTTTTGAAATTACCCTTCTGACTTGCCTGGCTTTACTTTAACACACTATTCATAAATTAATATTTATGTGTTTTGAAATAAACTGATCGCTTTGGAAGCAGAATTCCCTTTTTTAAAGGAGAAATATCTATAATCCTAAAAGAAGAAGGAAAAAAAAAAGAGGACTCACACCGTTCTTTCTCTCTCTGCCTCATTTATTTATCCATTTTATATTGTTGCCTTTTCCAGACTCAACATTATCTGAGTCTGGATACTCAAATTGAAGCTTGAGAGTCCTCTCTGGGATTTTGATCTCTAGTTGTCTACTGCAATAAAAACTGTCAGTGAGCCATTTCCACAACTGCACTTCAGTAGGGCTCAGTTGTTTGAAGTAAGGCACTCGTTTTGTCGAATGCCAGTCACACATTTCATAACCCTCCTAAATGTGTCTTCTTTTTCAATTGCATCCCAGTTTACCTGAATGCCAACGATTTACTCTTTTTGTAGTAAAACATACTGTTTCACATGATCCCAATGAGAGAAACTGAACACTACTCGTTCTAAATATCCTTCTGACCATAAATCTGGCTTTCATTAACACTTTTGCGGTTTGGTAAACTACAGTACTGCCTCTAAATATTCTTCAATCCGATGTTTGTTCTCAGGACGAGTCTTTACGCAGAGCAATGAAGCCAAGCCGTGGATATTCGGCTTTTGCTCCGCTTTGCCCGAAGGCCGAAGGGGCGGCTGGGGCGGGCAGCGCTGCCACGCGCGCTTTGGTCAGCAGAGGGCGCCCGCGCCCGCCTGTGCCGCGCGGAGCCTCGCCCGGCAGCGGCCGCGTTGGGCGAGGAGCGCTCGGAGTTAATGAGCGGCTGTGACACCTGAGACTGTGCACTCACACTGCTCCAGCCCTCCTCGGCGAAACGCTACACTCCATACACCGTGATACAGCCACAGTCTGGCACCTTGAGGCAGCAGCAGTCAGATGCTGTGCCACCATATGTTGTCCGACTTCGCTCAGTATTTGTCACGAACGCGAATGATTAAAACCGCGTACCGAGCACGTTAAGAAAACGAAAAGGTTAACACAGCCCCTGGAATTACGGTATCCATCCAGGGACTGTGCTGTATTACAGGCTCTCCTCCTAGTAAAAGCTACCAGTTGAAAACATTTTCTTGAGACCACCCATCAATTTAGAATAATTGCTTCAGTAATCTAAGACAACTAGTCATACTGGAAATTTCAACCAAAAGCATTCAAATAGTGAAACTCTAATTCATCGGGGTTTTTTCAATTTAAAAAAATCTAGATACACAGCACAGAAGACATTTAGAGTCTCTAAGCACTCGCAATCTTCCTTATATGTGATCAATATTGCTAACACATGCAATTCTCGGGGTGGGGGGGAGCAGGATTTAAAGGTGCTTGATTTTACACTGGAACATTATCTTCAGAATTATATTTGATAGGTACCTTTCACACGTGCTTGTTATACCTTCTTTAAGCTCAGCCATCATCAGCTTCAACTCAAGACTTTTCTACGGATGCTGTCATGTAATCAGGTCTTTCAAGGGTCAGAATACAGAATAAGCAGCTTTACACATTACACACTATTATTAAAACACGCTCAATGGAGATGGCATTTTTTAAAATCTGAATAGGTTAAAAAACATGACTTGTTCTCTCACAGATTAAGATAATTAGCTGTACCAAAATAACTGCAAAATTAGCACAGAGAAAACTGGTTCCAAAACTTTTATTGTGTAAAATTTGCATACATAAAAATAAATAAATGCAAAAATTTGAGATATATGTAAAAAAAATTAAATAGCTCAGTGACAGGTACTACTTCCTTCAAGAAAAAAGAATTACAAAATTACCTAACAAATTGACAACAACAGCTAGCTCTTTCATTTGCATAAATGTTGCGAATAGTAATGTATCTACACTTCAGACCATGCGGCTGACTGGTCTAAATAACTTTTTCAAATAGAAAACTGCACAAATGTAGAATTTTCATAGTAGGGATTGAATTTGTGGGTTTTACATATGACACAGTATGTTTAACCATATTTCATAAATAGTATGAGAACCTTACAGCTTTCTCAGACATCTTTGAAATTGAAATTTCACGTATACCTACTACAGAAATCCACCATTTCTGTACTCCACAATCAAAAGAAGGTGTTAGTAACTCATCTCTTCACAGACTATCTAGATTAAGCTATTAGCAGAGATTATTACATTTTGTAATGAGTTTAATCTCACACAGGGCTGGGGTAAGAGAGGTCAGAGCTAAGGTTATCAAAACACATGTCAATTTTTCCATTAAGAATATAATTAAATAAATGAAGCCAAGAACCCAGAAAGTCTAAACTTATTTTAAAATGTCACAATTTCATTTTATCTCAAACTGAAAGTAAGCTTACAAACAGTTGAAAGGATATGTTTTTCTTCCATCTTACTAGAGGTTAAATTCAGAGGTGCATTTTAAAAATTTATTTCTAGGTAAATTACATACATTTTATTTTATTACACTTTGTTATTTTAAAAGTTAATGAAAGTTGGAAAAAAACTCCAATGAGAAGCACTGATATATTAAGTTGGTGCTTACACCACAAAGCAGATGGAAATCAGAGCTGCAACCTTTCTTCATGGAAATGTAAATAAGGTAATACAGTAGATACAGCACACAGATTATTAAAGTGACTGAGGAAAATTTCAGAAGATGGATTAGCCAAAAAATGCAAAGGAATGAATAAAAATTCTTGAAAGAAGAATTAAAATTGGCAGTATGCAGTGATTAATTGGTGGAGCATTTCTACAACCTCCCTCCTCCTCTGCTGTGTATACTCCATGTCCATCATTAAACCTGTCTCAGCACAGGTCCAGACACAAACACAACCATCCAGGTATTCTTGCACAGGAAATCTGGTTAAAAAAATGAACAGCCACACAACACAAAGCATCTCAGCATTCGTTTCAAAGCATTTCAATCTGAATCCTATTCATACGGAATATGAATGTATATTAACATATAATAATATTCAAGAATAAATGGAAAAACGTGTGAGAAAAGAACTGAGAAAGAGCATTCTGACTGCATCAAACTTTTGTCTCTGCTCCTAGCTATTGCTGAGTATAAAATCCTGATAGCCTGCAAACTGAGAAGAAATGTTTCAAAAATCCTGAGATACACATTGAAAGAAAAACTTGTTTTTATTTTTACTTCACAATTAAACAGGAGCTTGAAAGCTGCTCCATACAGTGGGAAATCAGCAGCAGTCTCCTAAAAGATTAATTAAATGTCAGAATATATGGAAAAATGCCCAAGAAAGGGGAGTGACCCTTCTTCAGAGTCTGAGTAGAAATACCCAAAATAAATCCAGAGCAAATGTCCACAACCATTTAAGGCACATAAAAATCAAATTTTGTCAGTGAAGACTTCTAGATAACATTTGATGTGCAACTTCTTACTAATATTATGTAAAAACATTAATTTTCGGACTCAAATATGTAGAAGAAATTATGACCTGAGCTCTAAAATTTCTAGCTCAATTTTAATGCACAGATGTGTTTACAAATAAAACTGTCCATCTGAAACAAATATCAAACTTTTTAGATGAGGAATATCAACAAAAAGGTTTTTAGGATGGTTCTTAATTTTTTTTCTTTATACAGTTACATGTTATTCATAATCTATATAATGTCTGTGTTACTAGTGCCCCCTGTCCTAAAATAAACACAAAATATGTTTTTACACAATTAAAAGAACATGTTGTTTTGAAATTATTCTTGGGATCATACAAACAAATAAGGTTCTGGAATAATATTTTCCAAAATGTTGTTAAAAGAACATGTTGTTTTGAAATTATTCTTGGGATCATACAAACAAATAAGGTTCTGGAATAATATTTTCCAAAATGTTGTCCATAGAGATCAGAAGTATTTAATTGTCTTTCTTGTCAGATATACAAAAGAGCTGTAAATATGTACAAATGCATACACATAATACATATTTTGATTTTTGTACTTAATTCCAAATCTGTTTTTACCCACAGAGAGATTAGTATTTCAAAAATTGTGCTTTACTAAGGTTTAAGAGCTGAATTTCGTTATCAGAATTCAGCAATCAAGTGGTGTGTGTGTACATGTGTGCAGGATAGTGGTTTTATTAAACAAAGCCTCATCTGAACAACAAAAATCAACTTTATAATATCACTACATTTTTGAGGTTTTTTACATAATTAAATTTATCAGCTGAGATAGCTTTATTTCTATTAAGCAAGGAACAACAACAACAACAAAATCTTACCATAAAAGTCAACTTCTTTTTTTTGTGTTTATATTCTTAAAGACATTTTATGAACCACTTCATACTTAATGGTTTGCAAGCAATCCCAACAGTTGGGAATTGTGTGAAAAGTTGCACAGATTGACAGATGAAGTGAAAAGGTCTGTATTAATTTTCCAAATAAAGAAATGCACTGAGTGGTATTTCACTATGATTATACTCCAAAGTACCAATTAGAACGCATATCAGAAACTAGAGCAAGTTGACACTCTACAATAAAGCAAATAATTTCCAGTTGGAGGGGCAGAAAATGTTAATATGCAATGTTCAAGACTACAAGAATCTTTGTAAAAGGAAGTAGCTAATAAGGTTTAATGATGCATGTCAGGAAGCCACAGTATGTAGGGAAACACAGCTGGCTTCATTTTGTAAACTATTTGATATACACATCTTTCTAGTTCACGATTATCAGCTGTGCAAGTGCCACAGGGGACAGTTTAGCCTTCAGATCAGGATATTCTTCTTGTTCTCTAAATTACAAGTAAAATACATTAATATAATATGGTGCTGTAGGCTAGTGCCCTGACTAAAGCTTATCAGCTTACAAAAAAGATTAAAGAACTCCTCTGTAAGATTCAGTTTGAACAATCTCAGCAGAATAAACAGGCTGAAGAATACCGAAATAATAAATATATTTATAATACAAATCTACACGCATTTTTGAATGTCAGATTAAACCCTGAAAGTTACTAAAATAAACATGAAATGCCATTTATATTAATTCATACCATTTCATGAGGCATGTACTTCTTTTATTATTAAATTAATATTAATAAAGAAATCATGGGTATTATGGATAGATTGCAGCTATACAAAGCAGTATGCCTCCTGCTTTACTGCACTCCAAGTTGCTCAGTGACTGCAATATGCAGGTGACAGCAATTAGCAGCAGATGACAGAAGCACTTTGAATTTGTACCAGATGGTAGCTAAGGGTCATTGGAAGCTAGCAGACCTTCCACAAGGAAACTGTTGTGCAGTACAACTATAAAACACTTCAGTACTTAGAAATAAATTATTCAGGTTCTCAAAGAAAATTGGAAGGTCAAAATAGAATATAAAATATTATGCAAGGCATTAAAAACACTCACCAAGTGTTTACAGAATTAAATACATTTAAAAATAAAACAGTGCATACAGAGCATATATTCACCTCACAATGGGGAGAGTCATTACAAAATTAGTAGGAACATCAACTAATGTATCTGCTCAACAATTCAAACCTGTGTCCCAAAGGAGGGAATACATAAACATACTTTTTCTTCAGTGCAAGAGTAAGATACTGACTGAATACATGCTTCAATGCAAGAGGAGAAAAAGGCCAGGGGAAGATTCATACGTGGAATACAACACTTTAATGGATACCCCTCCACACTTCTGCTGTGATCTCAAAAGTACTGTTTCACAGCTCAAACACAATTAGGTGTATCTCATTTGCAAAAATTAATTCCCACAACCTCCAAATTTATAAATACACACAAATTTGCTTCAATTTTTTGAGCTGCAAATCGAGAGTGAGATCCCCTTAGATGGAGCACAGCGCTGCACTAGGTGCTGCATGAACTACCTCAACAAGCCAAGGAAAGACAAACTGATTTGAGTGCAAAAGAGAAAGTAATGATACAGTAATAGCTGAAACAAAAACCCAAAAGTGAGAATAAGAGGTGGACATAGAGCCAGAGAACCTTTGGGAATTTCAAAAATATGTATAGATAAGGTCAATGAAATGGCTACTCAGCTGCTTATGGGGAATCTCTTCCTATGCATAAAATTGTTAAAAAATCAACCATGTATTCACAAGTTGGAGCAAACAACTCGATAGCAGAGCAGATGAAAGATACATGAGTTGTGATGAAAGTAGCTTTAAAAGGAAGGTGACAGGGCTGGATAGGCTAAAGAGGAAGGAACCCATGGAAAGATGCAGGTAAGAGCTGAAGAGGTGAACCGGGATCATCATCTTTTATCATCACAAAATGAGTGCGCACTAACCAAGACAGCATTTTTCAAGGTAAACAAATTGTGACGGATTATTATTTGATAATTTCATCTGATCAAAGACTTAAACTTTCTTCTTCACAAATGTACTACCCTGTCAGAGAAAAAAACAATGTCTAAGATGTGCAAAGAGAAGGCAGGAAGGAAGGCAAGAAGGCAGGGGTAGGTGGAACTAGTAAAAGTATTAGACAGACCAGAGTAACAGGGTAGAGAAGCAGAACAAGGCAAGGGGCAAGGTAGTCAGAAGAAAGATATATTGAATACAAAGCAGAGGACTGGTGCTGGCTGAATCTTTTCCAGAGACCATACATATGGTAGGGAATCACAACAAACTGAATCAAAAAGACTTTCAACAGTTCTTTCAAAAAACCCAAAATAAACAACTGTGCAACCACTGTCAAACTTTGACTAGAAAAAGAGCTCTGTGATAGGCAGAACAAAAAACAACAAAAAAAGGCCTATCCCTCAAACCCAGTAGGCATCAGTAAGAATCTTTCTTGAGCTGAGTCACAAGTCATCTATCTTTGCTTATATAAAAGAAAACATTTGAGTGGATTCCTTGGAGACTATGAGATTAAGAAAAGATTCCACAATGTCTCCAAATCATAAAAGAAATTAAACAGAACGCTTCTTTGTATAAACAGTATTTTGGGATACATCCCAAAAAATATGATAGGAAGGAAATGAGCTTTAAGAATATGAAGAGCAATCCACTCTTTACAAGCTAATCCACAATCTAAACCACATTATTTTCATCTGATACAAGCTGGAATGCTGATTTTAATGCTCAGTGTATCCACAGGCTTGCTCTCTGACCTGAAGTAAAAAAAGAAGGGCAAAGACTGTATTTGTTAAGATTATGACAAGCTTGTTACTTCAAGCGTCAAACACAACTCAGTAAATTATCTTAGTTATGATCACTATGTTCAGCCTACACCAAAACAAATACTGTGTTCTGATATAGAGAGAACTTTCCCTCTAGATATCCATCACTGTAGACTAAGGTTTCAGGTCAAGTGAATCATGATGGTTTCTGAGCCTCCAGTAATTAGAGAAATACATGAGACTTCAGTTGCCTGAATTATTGAGTCACATAAAAACCTCAAAAGATGTTTTTTATACTTGCACTACACAAAGAGAAGGCTATCCAATAACAACAGTAAACAATAATTAATGCTTGTAAGCACCCAAATAGAAGTTTTGAAAATTGGATGAGCATCTATTCTAAGAATGCTCTGCAGGTCTTAAACATCCTACTTTCTGACATTTGGGACATCACTCTTCCATAATAATTATAAAAAATAATAATCAATATACTTTCAACTTACCCATCACTAAAACTAGTATCTCTAT
>VYZP01026237.1:0-18223 GCA_013400635.1 Hypocryptadius cinnamomeus
GCAACCCTCAAACCACAGCTGAAATGCAAAGAGCAGATTTATTTCACTGTACAATTTATATTTCATTCTAGCTGACCTCTGATTCTTTCTACCCCACATTTCCAATACAGACTCCTACCGAAGGTCTGTCATTCCCAGGAAGTCTTCACTGTTCTGCTGGGGCCCTGTTCTCACTCTCAGTGGTACTGCACGTGAGTGTGTCAGTGTGCCTGGCCCTGCGCAGGGCTGCTGCAGCAGTGGCACTGCACATGTGTGAGTGTGTCAGTGTGCCTGGCCCCTGGCCCTGCGCAGGGCTGCTGCAGCAGTGGCACTGCACATGTGTGAGTGTGTCAGTGTGCCTGGCCCCTGGCCCTGCGCAGGGCTGCTGCAGCAGTGGCACTGCACATGTGTGAGTGTGTCAGTGTGCCTGGCCCCTGGCCCTGCGCAGGGCTGCTGCAGCAGTGGCACTGCACATGTGTGAGTGTGTCAGTGTGCCTGGCCCCTGGCCCTGCGCAGGGCTGCTGCAGCAGTGGCACTGCACATGTGTGAGTGTGTCAGTGTGCCTGGCCCCTGGCCCTGCGCAGGGCTGCTGCAGCAGTGGCACTGCACACCAGCTCTTGGCGCTCTGGGAACCCACATGGGTTCATTTTTGGAGGTTCTAAAGCCCCCAGTTGCAGCTGCAGGCTGGGGAAGCTGTGGCTGCTTGGCCCCTTTGTGGTTGAAACTTCTACCAACACACTAAAGAAAGGTGTGCAAAAGAGGGTTTTAGGCTCCACAGTCTGTTCAGGTTTTTAAGTAGCCAAGGTGCCTTAGTGGCTTTTCCCAAATTGTGTACAAATCTTTTGAAGTCCTATTTTTATTTCTTTTTTTATTTTTTCCCCCACAAACTTAGAGTCACAGAACAGATCAGGTTGGATTTTAATTTTAAGGATACTTTGTTACTAAATAATTGGGAGGTTTTTTTAGATTAATCCCTAGCTTCATTAATGGAATGGATTTTTTAACAAGACATGCAGGGAAGTGATGGTAATAGATGAAAACCCTTTTTTTCATCAGTTACTAATTAGTGCTTGAAATTGATTTTGAGATAAGATTAATTTTTAAGATAGAATAAGATATTGTATCCTATTTTATTTACGTTTTTTATTTATCTAGTATTTAGTTAAATCAACAAAATCTTTGGGCTTTAGTTGATTACATTTTTAGTTGATTACAGTTGATTATATTTATATGAACTTATTTTTGTTGTGGTTTTGAGACATTACTTTTAATGCAGTTAATTTATACTTGCTAAAAATACTTCAGTGACATTCTGTGTTTTTACTGGGTAAGAAGAAATGTTTTATGCAGGTAACAATGATAGGCCCAGATAACAATGGAACATTTCTATCTAATTCTCTTTTCATGGCATTTCAAAATCAATGTATCAGTTTAACTGTAATTAATCTCACTTCCAAAATTCTGTGGCTCTGTGTTTGTTTGTGTTGTGCATGTAGACAGACACAAATAAATACCTGTTTGCTTGTTGCTAATAGGAAATGAGGTGAACAGGAAGAGCGGAGCTGGGAGGGTCAGTTATTAGAACATCAGGCTGGTGCGGCCTGTTTGCCTCAATCCCTCTAAAGGCCGGGCAGACGCAGAAAGCAGTTTAGGGATGATTATCTGCATAGTCCCCGAGGCACTCCCCGCACCGTTTAGGTTAAGAAAAGATCGTTGCTGGCTCCTCCCAGATTACCGTCCCCGATCCGATTAGCCACAGGAAACACCAGGGGAATTCATTCAGCTTCTCTGTAAAACGTGACTGCCCTGCAGCGTGTTTCTTGTGACTGATACTGCAGCAATGAAGGGATCAGCACTCACTCATTCTTTTTGCAGGGTAACAGGTAAGGTGTTACACCAAAATTACTGAAACTGTTAAAACTCATGTAAATTTACTGTGGTTTTGACGATATTAGACGTAAAAATCCTCTAACTTGCAGAGATAATTTTTGAACTTGCACTTGAGTGCTGTCAGAATGCTGACAATTACTGACAGTATTTCATTTTTCTGTGTGTAGTCAGTGTGATGAGTCTGAGAGTCTCTTGACAAACATGATGTTCATGATCAAGGGTCTCAGAGCCAGCAGTTTTGTTTGTAGAACAGTTAATATATTCACTTTACGCCATCTCCTTGATGAGTCTCTGTAGTAATTACTGCCTGCCAGCCAGTTCAAGGTAGTTTAAAATACCTTCTGTTAACGATTAGGTTAGCACTGCCACAGAAAGAGGTGATTTAAATAACATGGCTCAAGTCAATTGTGAGACTTGTCCATCAGTTTAGCTTGCAGTTTCTTGCTATTTATGTCAAAAATCTATGAACAGCAAAGACTGACTCACCAAACCAGCACCTACATAATCTTTTAATGAATTATATTCTCTTGTCTCTTTTGTACATGAAGGAGATTAAAGTCCTTTGTAAATATCAAACTTGATGATTAAATGACATTCATCTTTTACTAAGACAGGTGGGGAATATTTTTTCCCAAAGAAGGTAAAAGACGTGTAAAAATAACAAATCCGTTCTGGTTGTGGTTCCAGTGTGAAACCCCTGGAGTTTCACAGCAGCTGTAGTATCAGCCTGCTGTGTAAGTAGTGTATAATTAAACTACATGAAAATTTGTTTACATTTTTACCTAGTCTTCTCTCTGTCCTTTATCTGTGTGTTTATTTGCTTTTACAGTATTTTGGTGTTTGCTTACAGGTAGTAAATGTTTCAAATTTCAAATAACTGAGCTTTTTAAAGCACCTTGGGAATTGAGGTGTGTGCCTACTGAAAGATGTGTGCTCAGTGCTAAAACTGCCTTCCAGACCATGGTTAAATTGTAGCTTAAGCATTCATGAAATATCTGTTCCCAGTGAGCTTTTTCACTGGTACAGGCATTAGAACAACCTTTGCATCATGTTTCATTAATCATAATAATCAAGTTTAGCAAAACCCTCAGTTATCATAATTTTTTACAAACCTTTAGAAATGCTTTGTTATTCCTGGCAATGTTAAAATTAGATAGTCTGTGATAATTTAAAATGCATTTTCATTTGACAGTGCTTCCTGTACTAGTGACTAACCACGTGTCAGCCAATTTAGAAGATTTTTTGCTAGAAACACTCATGATCTTCCAGTCTTTAAGCATCAGATTCAAAGCCTGAATTGAGAGACGAGGTTATAATTTAGTAGCTCTAAACCATTTCATTAAGTATACCCAGTCCTCGCTACACTGTCCTATTTTTACTTAGTCTTAATCATCGAAGTTGTCTTTAGTCATCTGCCTGAAACATCTCCATTAGTGCTGTTTACAGGATTTTGCATTTTGGCAGTGAAACTTTATCTCGTGTGATCTTCTATTTAGACATTCTGTTGGCTTCTGTGGGACTGCTCACAAAAGCAAAGCTTCTCAAGTACTTGCAGAATTAGGCCACAGGAAATTTTAAAGGTGTCAGCCAAGTGCTTAGGTACTAAGCTACCCTCACTCCTACCTGCAGCGAGCTCACTATGTTCCTTTAAAAATTTGGCTGCTAGGTAGTTACTTACAGGTGACTGCAACAGGGAGAGAACAAATTCACTTTAGAAGACAATAAAACAGTAAAAATAATCTCAGAATTTCATGTGACAGGCCTAAGCATCAGTATTGCCTTTATTGTATGAATATATTTGAGGTTTAAAATAATTTTTTCCCATATATTGATATTTTAAATGCAAAACTTGCTAAATTTTTTTCATGTTAATACATGCAGGTAATCTTTTTAAGTGTGTGGTCTGCTGTGGCATCCTTGTTTGCCAAAGCCACAGGAATGAAAGATTTGGGCCCTCCCTATTTGTGGATAGGTGCACAGGGGCACAGTGGGGAGCCTTACAATGGGATTACTGTCCATGCTGGCAGCTACGCTGCCCTAACTGGAATCCTTCCAGCAGGGAATGCAAGCTCTTCTCTCTGTTTGAAAATGTGTTCTGAAGTAAAAGGTAGCGATTGCATTTATTAAATAACCATCCTCATTGCCAAGAGAGAGTGAGACCAGCATCTTCTCTCCTCGCTTTTTGACTGTATAATTGTTTTCTGGCTGTTGCAATAATGGACATTGCTCTTCTCACTTCAGTCTGGAGCAAAAATTCAGCCCAGCCACTGGAAGCCACTGGTTTCCAGATCCTGAAATACCAGAAAGGAATGGTTTTTTGTGACAAGGCAGAATTGTTCATTTGCAAACCCCACTGCTGGTTTGCTGGGTCCATTCTGCAGCCAGCTCCTGAGAGCCACTGAGGGAGGCTGCCTGTGGAAGGTGGCCTTTGGAAGGAGCATGGACCTGCTCCATGGGATCCCCGATATCCCAGCTGCCCTGCTGCCTGCATGGCACCCTGCTGCTCCCCTGTGACCTTACAAAGAGCAGGGCCTTTATTCCAGAGGAAACGGCCGTGGGCAAGGGGCTTCACTGTTGAGGAGAAGGTGGATGCTGGGAGCAACCTCATCCGCAGTGGCACGAGGAGCCCACACTGCATCCCCTGCAGGAAATGCACCCCTGCACATGTGCAGCAGCGAGTGGGGCACGACAGCTGTTGTGTTTCCAAATGCACCACGTGAATCCATTGCAACAGGAGACAAAAATCCCTTCTGGTAGAAATTGTTCTGCTCAAAAGTGGGGGGAAAGAAAAGGCAACTCGGAACTGCATACAAACATCAAAGCACATATCAAACCCACACCTGGAGGGGACCTCTTGAAATACCCAGAGTGCTTAGCACGAGGATGCCAAGAGATTCCTTGGGCAGCATGGTCCTACTCTTGCCTTCTGCCAGCCGACACCACAGGCACATTTCCCGATGCGTGGTGTCAGGAGCCGGGGTGTTCCCGCTCGCTGGATCGCACCGCTGCCTGTGCTGGAACAGAGGTGGAACTGCATCGCAGGGAGACACCGTTCCTCTCACTCAGGGACTGGACAGAGACGGGACTCCACCGCAGGAGACACCGTTCCTCTCACTCAGGGACTGGACAGAGACGGGACTCCACCGCAGGAGACACCGTTCCTCTCACTCGTTCAGGGAGCCGGGATTAAGGGGCGGCCTCTTTGCTGTCATGGCAATAGGGATGCACGGCAGAGATCAAGCAGCAGAGCTGATTAAGGCGATATCGTGATTGCCCCAAGGTACGTGACTCAGATCCTCAGGCAGCTCATGGCACCGCGACCTGGAACAGCGCTCCAGGCTGTGCCTTCCGCAGCTACCGAGCGTTCACGAGATGTGCAAAATGCCGAAGAACGTATTTAAAAACCAAGAATATCTGGTGCAGAAGCAAAGCAGGAGACAGCTGCTGCTTTAACCTAAGCACTATTTTTACTTCTAGCATCCTTTTTATTGGTGCAGGAACGTAATGCCCCTCTGTAGGAACATCAGCACTGACCTGTCCCAAATTACACCTGTCTGAGGGAGTGCAGTGTAACTCAGCAAAGTCATTTGTCACAATATTACTAACTTTTTCTTCAGAAGTAAATATAAGGGAATTGCTCCCATTGATCACACTGAGCTGTCAGTCAAGTTCTGCAAACTGAAAGGCACAGACAAAATATTCAGGTCAGTTGGGCAGCACAGGAATTATGGATTTGGTGTATAAATGAAATAAAATCAGTTAGACAACAAAGAAGCAACAGAGCTCACCTCTGCCACTTAGAAGAATCTTGCTAATATTTTATAATGCTCTAGTTATATTCTCTTCTGCATTAACCTCCATCTCATCCCTTTCCAGTTAATGAGTTCTTATCAGCCTGATTCATGGGTAAAAAAAAAAATAAAATTAGATGGAAATATCCCTGATATTTAATCCTTTTTTTTTCAATCACTTGAGTACAAAGAAATAGGAAAATAGGGGAGCTAAATAGTCATCATGGTGGTGATTCTGCTGCCAGTATGATGAGATATGTTTTTCAAATGTTATCTGGACAAGCTATTAAGAATTCTGAGGAGAGCTTTCTGAGAAATAGAAATTATTAATTTTTATTAATTCAGCATTATTAAATCTAAAAAAGAAATTCTGGGGATAAAATGAAGTTCTTTCTTTAGGTTCAAAGTTTCCTCTGATAATGGAAACCATCACTTACTGATTTCAAAATCCATTGAAAAAAAAAATAGAGGTTCTGGAGTTTCTCCAAATAGAATGCAATTATATGAAAGTACTTTATTAAAGGATTGACTTTTGAGAATACAGAGTCAAATGGTCAAGTAGCTGGGTAAAAAATGCTCCAGATACTCTTTTAATTTTTATTAAAGAGTATTCCTGATTCATATTCTTCTTAACATACTTACATTAGAGATGCATTTCTAAGCATCTCTGAAGTTTCAGAAGGCTTTTTGTCTTTCGCTGACAAATGTAATTCTTGTCCCTTTGAGAGGACTGGTGCAGCTCTGTGAAAGGGTTCTTAATGTGGATCTGTGATCTGTTCCCATCATGAAGCATCTTGAAAAGAACAGAGCTGCACTGGCTGACTTTGTGGAATAAAGTCCATTAGCATTGTTGGAAGAATAATTTATTCAAGTATGTGGTAGATAATGTAATATCTGAATGAATAAATTTTATTTAAATATTTGCTACGAAAATAATTATGCAGAATTAGAGATAAAAGCTGGACACTGAGCAGCAAGCAATTAGCACCACACAGGCCTGTTGCATCACCTAATCCCCACAGGAATCTTCTATTTTTATATATATTTTTTTAGCAAATCTGTCTTTTAAAACCATATTGATGCTGCTGAATCCTAATACTGGTTTTGCAGACTTGGGAACCCAAGGTTTGTCTATTTAGCAAAGTTTCTGTAGTTAATGGTGCAGCAGAGATGTGCTTAGTTTGGTATAAAAATAAGCACAGAGATGTGCTTAGTTTGGTTTGCTCTTTTTTGTTATGCTTGCAGCTATTTTCCTATAGAGATAAGAGAAGCAGAAGGGTGATCTTATATCGGGTAAGAATTTCCACTCAAGAGCCATGCCAGGGTTTATTTAAACATCACAGACTGATTACTGTGTTCATATTTACAGCTTGCTTTATCTTTCTGTTGGATAGAAGGTCTTCAGAGCAGGACCTACCTTGTATTAGAAATAACAGTAGAGAAAAAAATCTGTTTCTGCCTGGAGAGAGTCGTGGGCTCAGTTTTCTTGTTAGAGAAGAATCATGGCAGATGTGATTCCAAAGCCCAAGAGTACAGGGAAGAGAGCAACGAGGGGCCATGGATTGTAGACAGTCTGTCTATCAAGGACCAGCCCATGCCTGACTGCCCAAATCTTCAACGACTCCATGACCAGGAGCACGTGGCTTTATTCTGCCTTTTTGGAGCTTCTCTTGTAGGTTTTCAGTGATTATTTTATTGTTTCAACAGGTACTGCAATGGCTGCAGGAGTTTTGCTGCAAAATGAGCTACCATACTCCTCGCTGATAGAGAGCAGTGTGTATCTGGCAAATATGAGTTCAGGTAAGAATTTAGCTCTGATGTGCCGTTCATAATAAATGCATAGAACAATTCTGGGGGAAAAAAACCCCACAAAATTTTAAAAAACCCGCAGAAATATTATCCATGTTTATAAACTTAAAATGTCTCTAACAAAACCGAACTGCATTATTTCATCAACATATCATGGTGATAATATGTTGACCTTTTCTGTAATTTTCATTTTGTCATATCTCTTAATGGAAGAAACCATGCCATTTTTGTGTTGAGAAACTGCCTAGCTCTCTGAAAACACAAACCTGCCTTCAACAAAATTCCCCTTTCTAATTATTTAAACTTATACACGATGCAATTCTTTCTTACCGTTTTGGGTGAGTGTTTGTTTGCAAAGCTGCTAGATTCAGTAGGAAAATAATGATGTGGAGCATTTTATCTTCCTCGCTTCTGTCTCCACTATAATTTGATATATACTGAAAAGTTTCTGGGAAGAGAAAGAGAAAAATAATTAAATACAAGAAAGGAATGTAGTTAATTAGAAAATATTTTCCACATTCCTTCGATACAGGTAGCACTTGAAATAGCCTTTTTCATTTCCTTTCTCTTCCACACAACCCGCAAAATAAAAGCATATTTACATGTTTCCTCACCTGTTGATATCAGCTTCACTGATGAATGATGAGTCAAGGTTTTGAACATTTTCCTCTCCTCACACAATATCACTGCTGATATTTCAGGCCTGGTACCCACAGCAAACATTTCCACATCTCTGTAAGAGCTGGGGAGCAGCAGTCAAAGTTCAGGCCCTCAGTTCCTGGTCAGTGCCTGGAAGAAGCAGATTTTTGCCTTGTGAATTCGTCCCAAAAGGGAACTTCCTCTTATGCAAATTCCTCTGTACAAGTTAACTGGTTTTGTGGTACAAGAAGAAGCACAAATGTGTTTTAGGAAAATGCAATGGGATTAATTTGTTTTTTGACAAATTAAAGTGAATTTTCTTGATTTCCTCAGCCTTCCCCTTTGAGTGCAGTCTGATGCACAGACATTGGGATGACAGAGGCTTTTTACATCACTATAATCCATTCTGTGCACAGTAGCTTTTTCAAGTGCTGCAATCTTTCTGGCCACCTCATTCTCCTGCTCAGCACACTGGAAGCAAAGTGGGAGGCAATTTGCCACCTCATACCTACCTTCAGAAGCCTGAAGCACTCAGCTGACACACCTTCTCCGCCTCTGATCTGCTTTCTGTCAGGCTGCAGGGTTAACAGCTTTGCTTCATAAAAAAGCTGTGCCCTGGAAAAAAAAACAAACCCAGCCTTTTGTTTTGGATAACAAATTGTGCTTTGTTAGAAGATGTGAATGGTCCAGGCAAACAGTCTACAATTCATCATGTGCTGAAGCATTTCAGCAGGAACACACTAATCCCAGTCATTACACAGCTAATGATGCATTTTGGAGCAGCGAAGTGGAGGAGAAGAGGTGGCTGTGGAATGAAGAACCAAGAGGTGGGGGAGTATAATGTGCTTCCTTACAGATCTCTCAGGAGGCAGAGCCTCCAGCTACATTTTGATTGTTCTGTTGAATGGACTATTTTGTGTCTTAGCGAGTTCTGAATGCCTGTTATTGAGCAGGAACTAAATACTCCCATTGTTTATGACAAACATTTTGGTTGTTCCCAGCGCGTTTTGAAAATTACCTACTTGACAAGCAACTATTTTCATCAAGCGGTGGAACAGTTTGTCCCGAGCAGACGCAATCCCTGTGGAAAGGAGCAGCCCGGGGCTGGCTGGCAGCAGCGCCTGCATCCTCCGTTACCATGGCGACAGCTCAGCCCGGGGACCAGCTGCCGAGCGCGCTCGGGGATGCTCCGCTCCGCTCCCACAACTTCAGCGCTGAGCAACTTCCCCTGCGCTCAGAGCGCCCCGGGCAGCGGCGCCGGGCGGAGCTGGGGCCGCGCAGCCATGCAGCCTTCCCCCCGCAGGCGCTCGGCCGTCAGCATCTTTAGCCATTTCTTCCAGGGGCGGAGGCATTCCTCCTCCGATCCCCTTCTCCGCCTCAGCCAGCGGCGCCGCAGCTCCGTGGTGGAGCTGCTCTCCTCGTCCACACACCGCGTCATGGTGGCTCTGTCGTCGCTCAGCCCCGAGGAGCTAGATGCAACTTTTCCTGAAAAAAAAAGTAAAGTACTTTTCATTGAGACTGTTGGCAGTTCTGGGTATTTTCTCGGTATTACTATACTTTTGTTCTGTTAACTGTACTTTTTATGTGTGGATAAAATAGTGGGGTTTGATTTTCTTCTTGTATTTTGTGTATTCTATTTTGTTCACTGATTCCTTATTCAGGTGTTAATACATGCTTTTTACTCTAACAGCTCAGTTATAAACTACAGGTAAAACAGAAGCACACATTCATGCATGCTCCGAGGACATGGTTAACTATATTGATTTCAGGCTGAAGAGGACCGTGACTTTTTTCAGCTGCAAAGGATGTCACTAACCTCTAACTTCATCAGAAAAAATAACTGGCAATAATGCAAGCAATTTTTTCCCCCTCAGAATCCTTCCCTGAACAACAAGCCTGAAATACATATCGCATATATTTCTGGTGTTTGTGACTGTCATAAGGCTGAAGTGGTATGTTTCAGTGAGCTCCTGGCTAACGTGGCTCTGCCTGTGTCGCAGGGAGCTCGAGGCGCCCCACGGCCAAGTACACGAAGGTGGGGGAGCGGCTGCGCCACGTCATCCCCGGGCACATGCAGTGCTCCATGGCCTGCGGCGGCCGCGCCTGCAAGTACGAGAACCCCGCGCGCTGGGCCGAGCACGAGCAGGCCATCAAGGGGCTCTACTCCTCCTGGTGAGCAGCTCAACGTGGCAAAATAGCTGGACTTGCTGAAAATCAGCTGCTAAGTGTAAAACATAATGAGAATTTGATCTGGAATTAGAACCTGACGTGGTGGCTGTCATACACAGCCCAGGAAAGACAGTGAAAGGTTCCTGTTGACTTACAGTGGGTTTGGTTCAGATCCAAAAGAATAAATACCTGTCTGTCATGAATTATTAAAAAGATGCTCTGGGCTACTAAGGATTAGGATGCAAATGAATTAAGTATGTTAATAATAAAATTGAAAAGTAAAAGCATTTCCTGCAGATGAAGTAATGTGGGCGTGTGTTCAGAAGGATGTTCATGTGCAGCAAAAGTCACACGAAATGTATCTTGACATTCTTACTGGTTTTTTTCTAACAGCAAATGCTTAAGCAGCATTTACAAACCTTAAAGGGACAGACAGGGATCTGGGTCCAGATTTCTATTCAAAGGAATTTTTACTTATGTCCTGGCATTTAACCAGTTCCAGTAATTGTCTTTTGATAATGTTCCATCAGTATCAGTTTAATAGGATTTATCACTAACACTGTGGCATAGTAGGCTTTTTAAAAGTAATTTCTAATTAATCACCAAGGTATTTCTCTCTTTCTTGAATATAATGGTATTCTTATTTTGGAAGACTCATACCCAGGAAATTATTAATGATAACATTATTATTTACTTTTCTAATTTCTCAGGATAACAGATAACATCCTGGCTATGGCTCGACCCTCAACAGAATTAATTGAAAAGTACAACATTATTGAGCAGTTTGAAAGGTAACAAATTTAGTCATTATTTCTTGTAAGTATTACTGGTGTAATTCCTGATCCATTTTCTCTTTCAACGTAGATTTGGATTGTTGATAAAGATCCTTTCATTTTAACACTCTACAGGTAAAGATTCATTCTCCACTAAGAATAAATATGTGTTTCAGAAAATAAGGGACAATGAGATTTTGGCTGCCTGTAATACTTTGACTCATCTATTTCTTCCTTAAGATGTGGCATAAAAACCATAATTAACCTTCAGCGTCCTGGGGAGCATGCGAGCTGTGGGAACCCCCTGGAGCAGGAGAGCGGCTTCACCTACCTTCCTGAAGCCTTTATGGAGGCTGGCAGTAAGTTCCCTCCTGCTGTTTTTCCTCATTAATTATTGGCTTTGGCATTTAAGGATATTTTTACTTGAATTCCTGTGAGTTAAATGCAGCTATGTAGGAAACATTGCACAAAACGTGAAACCTGGCAAATACAATGAAGAGCAAATAACACATTATTGAAGATTGTGTATTATACAGAGAGAGATGCAGGGTTTGTGTTCAGGTGGTTCTAAAGGAAGGACAACAGTTCTCTTTTTCTTCTGCATTCACAAATTCTGGTACACCCATATCGTCTTACCTAGACTATGAAAGGTTTTTTCATGTGAGGACACTGCTCCTGACAGTATTTTTGTATTTTCATGCTATGGTGAGAAGAGAGAAAGTGCCTCTCTGTAAAAAGCAGCTGCTGACTCGAGAAGTGCTTTTATTTCTGAAAAGAAAAAATTGCCCTCTTTCTATATATAGCTGAGTAATTTTGCATGAATCACTGTTTTGTTACCTCTTTTACATTCTAGCTGAACTTGAGTTTGACAAATCTTTGCTAGCTTCGTGTATCTATGAAGTTTCAATAGCAAGCATACACTGAAATGGGAAAACAATCTCTTGCAAACAAGATGTAGTCAGATTTTAAGCTCCATTATGCAATTTTAGTACTGTAATTTCTTATTAGTAATTTCTCTTCTGCAAATAGTACTACACCTTTCACATTCAGTGTGCAGAAAATCACCATCTCTCTTTTTATTTCAGTTTATTTTTATAATTTTGGATGGAAGGATTATGGAGTGGCATCTCTCACGACTATCCTTGACATGGTGAAGGTGATGTCTTTCGCCCTGCAGGAGGGGAGGGTGGCTGTTCACTGCCACGCAGGACTCGGGAGGACAGGTAGGTGCCCCGTGCAGGAGCAGCACCAGGGTTCCTCTAGAAACTCCAACCATCTCTGGTTATAAACCAGTAATAACTGGGCTAGATTCAGTGTCATTGCAAGATGGACCTCCATAAAATGGTTAAAAGTGCTAAACTACTGTGTCCAAGTGTCCTCAATGGGTAGAGAAGATCAGTTTTAGTATATTAAAATGAAAAACCTGTAAGATAGAGAATTTTTTAATCTATATAATTGTTCCATTGCATTCAAATGTGACAGCTGTTTTTGGAGGGGAAAAATTCCCTTGGTACACTTTCATTGTCCAGTATTTATAGCACATTCACAAACCTGCCACTCTCTGTTGGATCAGATAGATTTGGTGGAGCACCTAAAATTTCATTGTCTTCTTTCAAGTCCTTTTTGGTTGTGCCCTTCCCATCGAAGCCCCCGTTGCTCCCATGTTTGTTAATGGTGGAACTCCTGGAGAGGCTGTGGGGAGCGCTCACTGCAGTGCAGTGAGCAGGGCTTCACTGTCTTGTGCTTCTTCACAGGCAATTACATTTAAGTAACAGCATCACATAATAGAGGACACTCTGTCTTCACCTATATTAATTTCTATCCCATATTTCCACTGAGTATTTTTTGAGTCTGACAGTTCCTTCACTAATCCTGTCTTTGTATTTTCCAGGTGTTCTAATAGCTTGCTACTTAGTTTTTGCCACCAGAATGAGCGCTGACCAAGCGATTCTGTTTGTCAGAGCCAAAAGGCCCAATTCCATCCAGACCCGGGGGCAGCTGCTGTGTGTCAGGGAGTTCTCCCAGTTCCTGGTCCCTCTCCGCAACGTCTTCGCGTGCTGCGAGCCCAAGGCACACGCGGTCACCCTGTCCCAGTACCTGACCCGCCAGAGGCACCTGCTCCATGGCTATGAGAGCAGGCACCTCAAGCACGTGCCAAAACTCATCCACCTGGTGTGCAAGCTGCTGCTGGACCTGGCTGAGAACAGACAGGTGGTAGAGGCAGAGCTGCTGGACATCCCAGACCTCTCAGCTGAGATTGAGAAGACCGTGTCCCAGCTGGCATCCACAGAGCTCGAGCGGGAGCTGGCCAGGCACGACAGCGACACGTCAGACTCGTCCAACGCCCACTCCTCTGCTCTCGACAGCCAGGACTCACACTCCTCCCTGGGATACGAATGTGATGCTTTCTGTAAAAGAAGGAATGTCGAATGCCTTCAGCCTCTTACTCATCTGAGAAGGCGTCTGAGCTACAGTGAGTCAGACCTAAGGAGAACTGAGTTTCTTTTGGAACAGGATGACACTGCCTGGACAGTGCCTGCTCAGATCTTAGTGAACAACAAACCCAAGCAGAATAGTGGGGAGGAATGTTCTGCCACAGGTGAGGCAAAGACACAGCTGGAGTTAAACAAAGAAGCATTAGTGCGTAACACGTGCATGTTCTGGAGTCAAGGGAGATTTCGTTTGGATGGACGAAGGGATGGCTCCTATCACAGAAGGAGCTCTACCAAAGAAGTACAACGCAGCAGGACCTTTTCCTCAGACCTTGCGTCCATGCACAATCCCAAGGAACCTGGGATGCCAAGGCACAGCTTTCCCAACGAGACTGCTCACAGGAAGGACCACAAGACCAATATATATGGCAGGAGAGTCTATCTCTCCGAGGACTCTGACTCTTCTTCTTCCTCTTCCAAAGCGAACTTTTCCATTGGATATGAAAGCGAGAGTAGCAGAGAGCTGTCAGAGACAATTCCACACATTGTTCTGCAGTCAGAATTAAGTTTGGAAGCCCGAAGAGTTTTGGCAGCCAAAGCACTTGCAGATATAAATGAATTTCTGGGAGAGGATGAAGTGAAGCAGAAGGTAGAAATGTGGCAGGTAATTTTTAACTCAAATCCATGCTACAGGCTCTGCATATTTCACCTCAGTGAATTCCTGGAATGGCAAAAATGCCACGTGGAGCTTTGAAATGGCACATTGGGATAGCAGTTTATATGAGGTCTGGGTTCGGGTCTTTCACAGGCTGGCAAGATGCACCTACACATTCTGGTCTATAGCAGGAGGGTGGAGGTTCTGGTTATCTTCACTTTCCTAACTGGGGGAAATTGATGCCATTTTTTCTGGTTATAATGTGGCTGCTTGTGGCACAGAAATAGTACAGATTTAAAGGTATGAGTTGGTTTTCATCAGTGTTTTCTCAGAACTAATCAGAGGATTTGAGTAAAAGAAAAAGAATTTAGTAGAAATTTAATTGCTTATCGTCAAACCCAAATCCTCTTAGCAACATTTGCTTTGAAGTTGTAATGCAAAGCTGGTTTTTGTATTCCAGTGGAGTACTGGGAAGTTCTTAGCTTCCCTGCTGCTGTCATCCTTCTGTTTGAATGAATCACTTGTATTACTGCTGATTAATGTTGATCCTCTGGAAAAAATACAAATTTTTTGGATAACTTTTCTTGTTGGAACGTAAGAGCCAAATACTGTTACAATCAAAGAGAATGTTGGCAAAGGTATATAGATGATGCATTTTCATTTTTTTTCTTTTGGTTTTTGTTTTGTTTTGTTTTAAGAAAGAACTGAATTCTCAAGATGGAGCTTGGGATAAAATCTGCACTGAGAGAGATCCTTTTATCCTCTGCAGCTTGATGTGGTCATGGATAGAGCAGCTGAAAGAACCTATTATATCCAAAGATGATATTGACATGCTGGCAAAAAATTGCACAGAATCCCAGGATGTGCTCTACTTGCTGAGAAAGGTATGTATTGGATCTGACAATTCATTCTTTCACTTTAGGCAAGGGCTGCACTTCAAAAAAGACACTTCATTCTCTTTCAAAATCAGAATGAGAATTCATTCTGCATCAAATTGTGTGACTTGTCTGGGTATCTCTAGATATTTTCTAGTCCAAGTGTCTTGGTCAAAACAGAGTTACCTAGAGCAGGCTGCCTGTGTGACAAATGCTCCAGCCCCTCAATTAAGCCAGAAAAGGGTTGGGAAGGAACAGCCACAAAGATTGTTCCTCCGTTTCTTCCTCCTCGCTAGCACTGCTCCGGTGTCTCTCTGCCAGCTTCCAGTGGTGACGGCGACATGGAAGGACAGAGAGAGGTACAAGATGGGGGAAAAAGCCCTGAACAAATGCACAGCATTTTGCGCTGAAAAGATCAAATCTCACCTTTCCTGTGCCAATTCCCAGGAAGGCTACTGTTTGTGGAGGGAATCCTGAAATTCCCAGAAATAACAAGGAATTCCCACAGTAGTTTGTGGCGCTCAGGAGAAGAGTTTTCCCATCATGACTGAAATAATTACGCAGAGGCTCTTTGGGCTGGTGGGAATTCCCCACCAACTCCTGCACATGAAGGTTTCAGCACAGGAAGGCACAACCTGGTGTTTGAACAGCAGTTAATAAAATCTGAGTGCTAAACTGCTTTTTATGGAAATATTTCTTCTGATGAGCTGCTGTTCCTTTTCCCCGCCAGGAGCAGTATCATACCATCCTTTGTATTTTACACTGTGTGGTGAACCTGCAAGTGCTGCCAGCTGATGTGGAGGAGGCCGTGCTTGCTCGTGCTATTAAAGCTTTCACCAAGGCAAGTAATCCCAAATAACTATCCAAGATATTGTATTTACTTGGTTTACATCATGAAGGGTGAATCAATCAACAGAGGGAGGCCTCTGTGAGAAAGGCTACAGTAATTCCATCATGCTTCAGTTTGAAGCTTATTTATTTCAGAGTTTACATTTTATAATAATCACATCCATAAAGGGTTGGAAATGTTCTCAACAAAATTAAATTCTGTCACTATGACCTTAATCCTGGAGTCTCATTTTTCTCTTTCTGGACCACTGCCAGTTCATGGACATCTTCAAATTAGGGAAAAGGTAATTTTACAGGGTGACACTGACTAATCACCTAGAGTAGCTTACCAAAGGCTTTGGTAGATTCTGTACCATGTGAGTTCTTTCCATCAGATTAAATCATTTTCTGAAATTACACTGCAAGTCAGTTCTGTTCCAGGCCTGTAGCACAGGATGTAACTAATTTCTGCTTTGGGTTCATTCAGTTACAGTGACAGGTGAAGCTATTGCTCAGCTCAGATTTCTTCTCAGATTCAGACAATGAAATCTGAGTTTGAATAGAATGTTCACCGTGCTGCTTCCTCATCTCTTGTAAATCTGCCTGTTAAAACAATCACCACATTTCTCCTTCTTCTGTTTTATTTTAATGTCTAGTTAGCATAAAACTGAAAACACTTAGCATTAAGCACTCCACCAAAACCACGTATTTTCTTTGATAAATCTCAAAGCTTTTTTTTTTAATGTTGTGCATCTACTTTGCATTTTGTTGTATGGCATCTCTTTAACAACCAAACTGAAACGTCTCTCTTTTATTAGACAAGCTTCAATTCTGAGAATGGGCCATATGTTTACAATACCTTGAAAACTGTATTTAAGCAAGTACTGGAAGAAAAAAGGAAAAGGATTAAAGAAGGAACAGAGAATCCTTCTTGATTTCTACACAGCTCTGCCGAAGCATTAGATGGGCCTACCAAATTATTTTGCATTTTCCAGCTACTGTATTTTGTGCTACCTGGCATGATCTACCTAACTTTAGGTAATAGAAGGTATTAACAAATCATTTTATTTTTTTAGAGGGAGTTTTAGTGGCAGTTGTTCAGTCTACATAGTTTTAAAGAACGGCTCCATGTGACCATTCTCGGTAGCTTTTTGTTTCAGGTACTGTTTTTTTATGTTGTGAAGAGTTCTCCTGTTCTCAGATGTGTTTACTGATTTGGAAACCTCTGTTATTGGCAAGAAACATTATTGTCAAGTTATATGACTGCCATAAATTCAGTGCCATGATCCCCAAAGGTTTAAATGGATTAATATTTATGTATTACACATGTTTACATTAATGATATTTGATTTCACTTTGCAGAAAATAAATATTGACTGAACCTGTGATACTGCTTTTCCTTTCAGAAATTTTGAAGTAAGACCAACAGTAATAATGGAGAGATTGACAGATCTTGAGATCTGTTATTGACAGCAGATAGTATTTTCCTTCAGATCTCTTAAATAATTATAACCAAAGTATTTCTAGAAGGTGTTGCAGGAGAGAAATGCTCTGTGTTGCGCAGTAGTTGTCAAGCCCTAATTTAGACTCTTTTGGCTGAGAAAGCTTCAAACTGTTTTTAACAGAAAATTGATTGAGGCATTTAAAGTGCTTTGAATATGAGTAAAATTTTACTTTATTACCTAAGCTTTTCTTGCTTTAAGTGAAAAAACACTTCATCATGAAATCTTCATAAGGATATGATTCTGTCCATACTTACATCCAGCAAATACTTACATAAAGAAGCAAATACTTACATAAAGAAGCAAATACTTACATATAATCATACCAAAAAAACATTAATCAGAACCTTACTAGGTGCAATACACTTTGCCGAGGCATTTTTATCTAAGAAAACAGAAACAGAAACAGCTGGGCCATGATCCTAACACAGTTTTGGGTTCCAGCCTTAGGATCTGGACTGGAATGACAGTTTGCAGACTAAGCGGTTCATCAAGTTTGGTGATTTAAGTAGTTAAACAAGAATCTATCCTTTTTCAAAATATTTTTATTCGTTTCTGTAAATGGCTAACATTTAGAGTTCAAAATAGACCCGTTTGAAATACAGGTAATTTAATAACAGTTGAGGTATATGCCTCAACTGTTGGATAATTTTATATGAAATTCAAATTAAAACGGCTACTTTGGCAGAATCATCTTAAAATAGGCACACTTGAAAGGAAAATATCACATATGAATCACAAACACAAATCCAGCTTTTCAAGAGGGAAGGCAACACGACAGGCAGTTCTGTGTTAGCATCAGCAGTCAGGCTCCAACAAATACCATCTTCTAATCCACCGAATGCCCCTGCTTCAGTGCCTGCTGTGGTGCTGTGCCATCT
>VYZP01026269.1:0-13195 GCA_013400635.1 Hypocryptadius cinnamomeus
CCAATTAAAAGGTAAAAAATTTCTGTGCTTCATATATAAAAATATGTAAAGTTTTCTGTTCCAGGTAGCTTAGGAATTATTCAATTGATTTAAAAGAACATAAATAGCGTATAATTTATCTTAAGAATTAAAATATGTCCTTCCCTGCCAAACCAAAATTGTTGTCAACGTCTTGTCTAAAACTGTGATTAATGGTATTTAGAAACAATACTGCTGAGATATAATATGTTTTGCAGGGTGGATCATGGATCTTAGTTACTTAGGAGATTATCTGCTAAGTGCAGTTCTTTATTTGAATGCATAACATCATGACTGTAGCAACAGTTAGGTTGCATCTAATGATGCACTTCATTATAACCACATGTTTTTAGAGGCTTATAACTTTGTATAAATTCTCTGCTCATAATGTTATTCTCAGTCCAAAGAAGGCATTTTGAAACAGTCTGACACAACACCATTTGACTGCTTAGGATTTGCATGTTCAAAAATGTGCTACTTCTTTTGCCTTCTTCTTGATGACACATTAGCATACTTGTCATCTTATGGTACTCAAAACTCACCAGATTTTTTAAGGCGCCAGCTTGCAGTTCTCAACAAGTAGAAATGCTTCTGACACATTTGGAAGAGTGCTTAGAAATAACACAGGTTTAAGTGTTGCTCATTTAGGGAAAGGTCAGTGATACTTGGAACTGCCCAAAAGGAGCAGTAATGCTGAAGAAGATATTAAGATTTGTTACATTTTCCAGTCAGTGGTAAGAGACCAGTCCACTGGCATAGAAAGTCATGCTTCTTCCTTTTTCCCTCTCAAAGCAAAGTAGACATAGATTTGTTTATACTGGCTGGAAAAAGTATTTACCTGTCCTAAACAATTACTATCCTGTAAAGGTAGTACAGTTAAACAGGTGACCATGCATATCAACATCTGACATGTGGCCACAGCTCAGTGGGTTTGAGTCTAGGCATTCTGTGGTGAAATATGGGACTGGACATCTAGCTGCGATTCTCACGTGATCCCCAGGGTAAGAGTTTAGAGACAGTGTCAAACTAATTAAGCACCTCAGAAAAGCAGCTGTAGAATCCCATCCAGCCTCCTGAATAATGCCAGTGAAGCATGGGCTGTCGCCTCCTCACATTTGCTCAACAGAAAACCAAACCCACTGATGTCAGAGTCACTTGGAATTTGCAGATGTAAAGGGAAAGGACAAAAAAAAAGAAAAAAAAAGGGGAAAAAAAAGTCAAAGAAAAAAAAAACATAAAGAAAAAAGCCTTGGGATGATTTAGTCTTACAGCAGTTGCTGAATCTTCACAAAAATGAAGCTGTGTACACCACAGCAAGAAACAATGGTCACAAACAGAGACAATATCACAAGAGGTATCCTCCTTGTCTTATGAGGCTGTCACTCCAAACGGCATCTACTGTGAAGCAATAAGCAACAACTTCTCCAGATCCCAGAAAAGAGAGAGATAAATGGCATTGAATTGGCTGTGTCTCCCAAAAATCTCTCAAAGAAACTACAGCCACAGCAGGCTGAGCAGATGAGCCCTTAGAGACTGGGCTCAGAGTCTCAGACAGAAAAGAAAGATTTATTTCCATCTGGTAACAACGATGCTGATGTCTCAGAGAGACCCACTGCAGTCTGCAGCAGTACCTAGCAATTCTAAAACTAGATGGACATAATTAGCTTAATTACTTGTCTGCTTATAAAATTCTAAATTTTACATTATGTTTATGTTGTTATTACAGTCATATTTGGCAGAGAAATGAGGATGTGGGCAACTGAACCTTTAAAAGGCTAAGATGAGCCAAACTGAAGCAGTCACTGTCATCTGCTGTCTTGTTATATTATTCAGGAACTCCTGTTATACAGTATGGATCGCCTAGGACTTGCATGCCGAATGTAGCAATCCTCCATCATGCTGCTTGGCACTGAGTGACTGCTGAAAAACACAGCAACCTTGGTGGTTGACAACCTCTATATATTCACAGGACAGCTACAGCATGAACAGCTTATAATACAACTTTCTCAACTCTGCCTCTGTCAAAATATCACTATACACTGAAGCTTTTCATAGATATACAGCATTACTAGAAATTCCACTCCTATTAAAAAGCATGGTTCTCTTCAGGCTGCTAAATATTGGGAGCAGCAGTAATTTGGGAGAGACAGATACTCCTGTAATTTTGAGCAGAGGTTTGGGACAGCATGGCAGGGCAGACAGACTTCATGTTTGCAGCCATAATCTCTCAGCAAACCAGAAAATACTGATGGGCAAATGTGCTTGTTCAACACACACTGGACCTATAGACTTCAAAGAATAAAACAAATTTAGACTCTGACCTCTGAGTCCTGAGCCTTTGCAGTTTTCACATCCAGAGTAGATATGACTTTGAAATATTTTGTTAGTTTCCACTGAAAATATCCAATTGGAACTTCCAACTTGTTGGAAATCTGAAATTCAATGTAGAAATTTGTTGGTTTACTGCCACTTTTATCCCAAAACTTACTGGTTGATAATTTTTTTAAATCTTACATGCTTCTTAATTCAATAGTTGATCTCTTCACAAAGTGCATTAAATGTCTTTAAACACACTAATGTGGTTCCAGTTACACATTTGCTCTTGCTAAGCCATGGACTAACAATTTTATATATCATAAGAGCAGACTCAACTAAAATGTGAGTATATTGTAGTTGCTAAAGGTTAAATAACCAATGTATATAATAGGCAAATTAATAGATTCAGTGAAGGAAAGAGCTGTAAGAATTATAGCACCTTTACTTTTTTTTTTCTTTCATCCTAAAAGGTGTGAATAATAGACTTGAAGCTAAATTCAGTGTCTGAAGAAAGCACACCACTATGTTTATCTAGAAGCAAAAAGAACAGTAAATAGCTGTCACAGAAATAATCCTTCAGGATTCTTCAGAGCATAAGACAATTGCTCATTTTGAGGTGAAGTCCTCACTCTTCAGCCACCTTCCTTTTTTTTTTTTTTCCCAGAGCTAAATTGGTTTTATTCCAGAGAATAATATGCTTTATTTCACTTTCTAAATCAAATGAACACAACTGTTATGTATCCTAACTAAATTTCTGTGTCAAGGGCACCCAAAATATGCTAGAATTGTTGAAAAGACAAATGGAAAAACCTTGATTTGGCAAGATGTTCTTGTCAATAAAGATCAATTAGAAAAGACCCACATGCAGGCTGTAAAGCTTATCCAAAAAAGGGATCACACACAAGGGAATGGTATTACTTTAAAAGCTATTAAAAAAAAAGTGTCTGGAATACCTAGCAGGCAAACAAGGAATTTTTTGTTTGTTTGTTTTTGGCTAGGCCTTCTTCATTGCATTTTACAGCATAATATGAAGCCTAGGAACACGTTATAGTACTTTGTACTAGATTTTAGGACTTGGTAAGTGTCTGTATTTTGCATAAAACTATCGGATGAGGCTGCGCTTTCTGGCATAGCTTGCTACTGTTTGATAGCATTTTAAAAGCATACTGTGCTTGAACTATCAACACACAATAATTGTTAGTTTTATGCTCCACTAGTTACTTTGTTATGTGCAATGGAATAATTACTATGAAGTTTTGTATTGTGGCACTTTTGTCACAGTTGCTTATTAGATATGGAGCCTCATTTTGAACTTTTTCTTTGCTTTCTTTGCTGTCCCTTCCATGGCATTAATAATGTACTGCAATTTAATTGAAAATTGGGCCAGAAAACATTAAAGGAAATTTCAGTGATTCCAGTCATTAAAGATTTACCCTTTCTGGCATGTAAGTGGGGTTCTTTGCTGAGTGCTTATTTATTTGATTTGTGCTTAAAGCATGTGTATATTTAAATCCATTTCATTAAATAAAGCACTGGGCAAAAAGTAGTTATCTACTTTTCTTGCAATCATCTGAAAGCACTTTAGCATAGCATTATGACATGGGTGCTAATGTGTATCACAGGAAAGGGTGGGAAAATAAAGCATCTATCCACTACTTAAGAAAATAATAAGTACTAAAATAGTTTTTTAAAAGCAGATTCAGATGGGGAAAAAGGAATATGAACTCAGGTTTCAAGGTGTAAACTAGATAATTAAAGTTCATCCTAAAAATTAGGACTGTACTTACTGTTTGTTGATTTTGGGGGGCTAGGAAGCCAAATGTACACTAAAGATGAGTGAGAATCAATTTTTCACAAAACATGTCTCAGTCATGTTTTCTGTAAAGCTGATTATTTCTTTGATCCTAAAATGTTCATTCCTTTGGTCTTAATTTCTTAAGGTTAATGAACAGATCAGTCTTCTTACTGAACTGACCAATTTTCCAAGGAAGTGGGTTTTCCTAAGTTAGCTGAAGTGGGACAGCAAGCACCATAGGACAATACTCATGAGGGGACCCTTGACTCAGCAAAGTGGTTTCAGGCCATCTGATTTGGTCCAGGGACCAAGGGAACTCTGAAGAACTTTAGCCTGTCTGCTAGGAAGAGGTAACTATGGATGATATGTCTTCCAGGTAGCTCTGGCATCAGAACCACACAAGGAAAGCTACAGGCACAGTCCCCAGCACCCACTGTAGCCACCACCATAGCACATCACAGATCCTAATGAACCTGGAGCTCCAGCAGGCAGATGCAGCTCTGCATGCCCAGTGCAGCAGAGATTCCTGGTGCTTCCCACTGACCTCAGGGCCAGTAATGATGGGCTGCTTGTCTGCAGGACGTGAGCCATGGCAAGGGTCTGGGTCACCAAGTGGCAGAGCTGTGAGAAGAAGCCAGCGGGCTGTACAACATCAGGGATTTAGATACTCAGTTGTCTTTGTGAGGCAAACAAAATCATTATGATTAAAAAAGATAAGTTATGATTGAAATAATTCTTAACTTTTTCGTATTTCTTGATAATTTTTAAATTTTTTTGGTTATTAATTTCCCCTCTGATTTTAGCTGTTGGAATTTCCAATTTTAGAGAAACTGTTTCTGTCCACAACATATTCAAAATAACCAGAACTGGAGCAGCTCAGTCCCTAGAACTCCAGGTTCTCCATTCCCTAGTGAGAATCTTTGAGAAATATAAATTAAAATTAGTTTCAGTGCATTGAATTAATTATTCCATTTATTGGTTATTATCTTGCTTTGTGGTTTTATGTGCCTCTGAACTGTAGATGGAATTAGAAAAGAGAGAATCAACTAATTAATCTTGGGCTTCCAAAAGAGACAGAAGTGTTTGAAAGATGGGAAGAAAGTAAAGTAAAACTTCATCAAACTGAAAAAAAAAAAATTAACAAAACTCAAAAAATCTTTAAAAGATCATACAGCTACATAAAACATAAATTTAGTTCA
The DNA here is from genome assembly GCA_013400635.1 of Hypocryptadius cinnamomeus. Taxonomy (NCBI): domain Eukaryota; kingdom Metazoa; phylum Chordata; class Aves; order Passeriformes; family Zosteropidae; genus Hypocryptadius; species Hypocryptadius cinnamomeus. The sequence continues at coordinate 5,329 of VYZP01026269.1, forward strand.
TGTTTATGCACTGCAATTATTAAGCATCTGGGAGTATATCTATATTTGTATGTATAGAAATTTAATGCATTGGCAGAAAATGTCATGTTTCCATAGCACTCTAGAGATTATGAATAAAATATTTAATTCAGGAGGTTGGAATTGCATTTCCTAAGTTATTTCACTGACCTTTTCCTAACTTATGTTGGCCCACAGCGGATGTACTAGCACTGCCAAAAAAATAGAAATACACCATTTACCAGTCACAGAAAAAAAAGGATAGGTGTTCAGAAGCAGGTGCTATTCAAAATAAGCATTAGGTACAAGATGTTTAGAAACGACACATATTGTGAAAATAATTCTTACATTCAAGTAACATATGTCATGTGTCTAAAATGAGGGATGGCGAATAAGGATCTAGCAGAGATTTTTGATGGTTATTCTGTGTAGAGAAGAAACAAGCTAGGTATGAGACTCACTAGTTTGACTCCTGTCACAGCATAAAAAAAAAATTAATTCTGTCAAAAGAACCACACTGTAGTGACTTTGCCAAATTGCATCTTGACTGTGTCATATCTGCTAAAGTTTAGTTTGGTTTAGGTTGGATCTAGGCTGAAGCTGGACATGAATTTTGCAATGCACATCTCATGGTGATGGACTTCCTAGCCTGTGTCTCCACAGTCCTAGACATCTCTTCCCATTTCATGGTGAGGACTCACCATGGAAGAGCAAAGCTTCTTCTTAAACCAACATCTGTACCAGTTCTGCTCTAGATTATGTGTGTAAGTCTGTACTTGCTAGCACTTGTAAAATATGTTTCCCCCTACCACAAGCAAGATATCTATAAAACCATCTGTAGAGGCTGCTTCCTTTAAGTGTGAGTTGTCACACCATCTCACTTAGAAGACATATACCACCACCACCACCTGCAATAAGACATCTTTCTTTAAATATGAAAAGAGAAGTGAAGGGGGCATATGTTTACCGGTAGTTAAATTACATTGGTTTACATGAAAAAAGAAAACAGTGTCTCCGGATATAGAAAGATATAAAAATTTATGCAAAATACTGATAATTTTAATTATGTATATACATATTACCTAAATTATAGTGTGTCTGGAAGATTATACTACACAGGAAACCCATCATGTTTTGAACTTTTCTTATAGTCCTTCTGATTTTGTAGAAGATCTATCAAAAAACTATTCTGAAAGGGATTTTTTTCTTTAAACTAATTAGTATTTTATATTTATTTGGAGAGGTCTAAGGCACAGCAAAATTGTGATCTGGCAAAGCTCAGAATTGAATTAATAAACACATCCAGAACTGACTATGCACTAAAATATTTCAATCTTAGTCCTCTATTAAGAGGGGTATGTAAGCACAAAAAAATGAAGATGCATCTAGATGATCTGGCACTTTGGCTGCAGTAATTTAGTGAGATAAGATTTAATGAAGACCAAGATAATACTCAGTAGAAATATAAAAAAGAAAGCTTCTCTACTAAGTCATAAAGAAAGAGATTTAAGAGCATACAGAGGGTAATTGTAAATAAATCAAATTAACTCCCAACGCAATGCATTTTGAAAAGTTCCACTCCAGAATTTATATACATATGACACTATTGTAGAGCAGGAGAAATTATTCTTGAGGTTCTGCTTTGCTATTCTTCTGTAGGCACTTAAGCATAAAAAACAAGCTGTACTCACAAGCATCAATCTGTAAAATTATTATATGTGTTCACGTTCATTCAAGGAGTGCATAGGTTCTCATGCAAAGTTCCACATATCATTGGAGAGTACTTAAAAATAAATTTAGAAATCAGTTTATAAGATTGTCTGTTTCCAATATGATCCTCAGGACTTGGAAGTGAGTGGGGATTTTGGTTTTGGTTGGGGTTTTGTTTTTGGTTTTTTTTTTTTTTGGTTGGTAGTTTTAAAATTTAAAAAAATATTATTTTTATATCTATTACAAGTCGGATTAAATCCAACAGTCTGTTACAGGCTTTGGCTAGAATTTTGAAGTGATTCAACCTGTATCTTTTTCTTAAAGTATGAATATTATAACCATCAAAAGAACTATGAGTATCTACAGTTATGTTTGAATGCAAGTCAAAACAACATAATCGGAGTAACATGTTCATGTATTCTTAGGGCTGGCATAGTTTTCTCTCACTCCTGTGGTCTTCCACTTAAACTCTGACAAGACAGAACAAAGAAGCAGTATTTATTCTTACTTCTCAAGAACAACTTTTTAGAAATCAGAGCAAATGAAAACATACATTTCATAAGCAGTGTTCAAATGAAAAAAAAAAAATGAAAAAACACCTCATCAATCACATTAGTATACTGTCAGGCCAATCTTCTACCTCATGATGCTTTCTGTTAGTAGCACATCCCTTATGTTAGTTTGAAATGCTATTTCTCTGGGCAGACTTAAAAATGTAAACCACATTCTCCCAAAATCTTCCATTCCTCCTGTAATTGGAACATCACTTTTCTCAAAATATTTCTGTATTTTTGTTTCCCTTGGTAATCCTCAATAGTCATTTTCCTTCAGTTCCTGAGATCATTCATTCTCCCTTACTCCGACTTTGGAGATTTCTACAGCCTTCTTTTTAGATGCTCTTCTTACAGGTTCATTTTGCAGTCCAGCCAGTAGAAAAAACATGAGCTCTTGACTCATTCCCCCAGTAACTTTTTTCAGACAACCTGACAGTAATTCAGCTGGTCTGGTTTGCATACTTATTTGAGAATATAATGAAGCGCAGTCTGAGAATCCTTATTCTTTTTGAAGAAAATCTAGGATCATTGTCTCAGGCTTGGAATCTGAAGCTGGGTGAAATAAATTGCACTCCATGCAGCTTAACTTTTAGTTTATAGCACAGTGACTGTGTTATCCAAAAGTCAGCTGTTAAACTGCACAGGGTAGAAGATTATGCTGATGTTTCTATTTCTCCACACTGTTTCAAGTGTGGAGAAATAATCAAGTTTTTTCCTTTCCCATTTTTTAAATTTAACATTTTAACCACTTTAAATATGTTACGCCTCAATATTTTCATGCATTCTTTTCACATTCATCAGCGTGGTTTATGAATCATGATAAAATCTCAGAGATAAATGAATTATCACCTTTTATTTTATAACAAAACTGAAAAGGGGCAGGTTTAGACTAGATATTAGGAAAAAATTCTTTACTGTGGGGATGGTGAAGCACTGAAACAAGTGGCCCAGAGAAGCTGTGGAACTTCATTCCTGGAAGTCTTCGAGGCTGGGTTGGATGGAAGGTTTCCTGCCCACACTAGGGGGTTTGGAACCAGGAGATCTTTCAGGTCGTTTGCAACATAAACCATTCTATGTTTCTGTGATTCCACAATCTATGGTGTATCACGGTTAAAAACTCTGAAACTCTTAAACAGTTACAAGGCCTAAGGAAATCTGGAATCAAAGAATTAAAAAAAAAAACTCCAACAACACAACAAACTCAAATCACACAAAGATAAGTGCATAAGATTATTGCTGAAATATGTGCATAATGGGGGTTATGTGTCTGAGGTATCCACGCTGCAAATGTAATGGAGTAACAAGCCACCTTCAAAAACAAGCCAAGGGGCTAGGCAAAATACTGCACATGGCAATACATAGAACTGGTGTGAAGGCATTGTTCCTAGACTGGAATGACCACAAGTGCACTAGCCCCTTTTATTCTGGCAAAAATTAAGCCCCTCACAGCAAAATGATGAACGCTTTCTAGAGAGAAGTCTCTAGTTGAGGGTTCCTGAGAAGATTACAACTGGCTGTTCAAGTAACCTGGTCTAGTGGAAAGTGTCCTTGCCCATGGCAGGGGGATACGAAATAGATACTCTTTGAGTCCCTTCTAATCCAATCCATTCTATATTTTATGCCATTTTCCTGATGTTGAAAGTGCCTCCTGGGAAATTCTTGCTCTGGAAAAGAGAAGGTTACCTGTCCTGTTGCCAAGATCTTTAGATGTTATCCAGGTCTGCTTACAAAGTAAGAGCAGCTCTCTGATATTTCCATTCAAGTTTTCCTAATCCGGGATGCGCTTAATGTGTCTTTGTACAGCATGTGTATACTTCACGCACTTAAAACATTGGGATCGGAATCAGCACATGCCTGTACTGCTTCTGGAAGAACATTTTGCAGCATGGCACACTATGGGTCAATAAAGAGAGCCAGCTTCTGAGCCTGATACTTGGGCACTGATTAGGGGTCATGTCTTTCCCTGGCTCTGTGTTTGGAATTTCAAACAGTTCTGTTGAATACAGACCTATGGAGGGATTTACTCTATGCTGAATTGATGGAAGCCATCTATATATGCCATATGGAATCAAGGCCCAGGTTTGGTTCCTGACACTCTCTGTTACATGTTTTAGACATAAATCTGTCACTTCAAATGTGACTGTGTCCGTCTGCATAGCAATCTGCTCTGACAAGGGTAAAGAAAACAGAGTGGGAAAGCTAAGAAATATTTCAGTCCTGTATGCTAGATCAGGCCTGGTTTCCTCTCTTGTTGTCCTGTTATCTAGATAGTTTACTCCAAAAGAAAGTAAGGCGCCTTAGCAAAGCACAGTGGAAAGGATGAGCAACCTGGTCACTGATAGAGAGAGAAGCTGGCAGAGTTGCAGCTGCAAGACATAAGCAGGATTTTACAGAATAAAGACAGATAGCAGGCAGGCATAGATGCACAGGGCAATAGTTTGTGTAGCAACAGAGAGCAACACAGGATGATAATCACAAGAACTACCAAAACAGTTTTTCGTAAATTATATCTCAGCATTGGAGAATCATCATTTTTTTATCACAGCAGCAGTGTCTTGCAGAGAGGCTGCAGGGACAAGAAACACATTTACCCCGACCTGGCATAGATGTCTCAGATACTGACATCTACACTGCAGGCATCTGCATGTGCATTAGTGAACTCCAGCTTTAATATTAGATGAGAAAAATGGTGTCCTGAAAATCATATTCTTTAGCTAAAATACTGCAAAGGCAAAATTTCGTAAATTTAATCTAATCTAGCTAAGGTTTAGAGAAGCCTTACTTATGTAGAAGAAACAACATGATAGAGGAAACAATAAAAAAAGCCCCTAATGTCAATATGAGAACATGGCCTCATTTAAATAAAAGGAGACTATTCTTGAGCAGTAGACAGATACCTGTTGAAAAGTTGACAATTCTTCCATTAAACCTAGCAGGTTTTATCTTTGCATCTGGCACTATGCATTGCATTTATTTTGACAGTAGCTGAGATACTGGGAGTATGCATAAGATGATAAAATCCAACATGAAGATGAGTTGCTGAAAGGTGAGCTCATTAAACAAAATGAAATCCATCTTACTAAACAAGGTTCAAAGGCAAAAAGCAATCTAGGAAAATATCAATGAAATAGGTTACCTTTCTAGGGAGTAAAACTATAATTTGTCCAAAAAAGAAGAAAAATAATGCTATTGCTAACACTGCTGCTGCAGGTTTTTTCAACATGTGTGAGTAGTTTTACAATACATTCTTGTGATGTGGAGTCAGGGAAGAAGACAAAAAGATGATGAGTGTGAGGTAAAACTGATTGTGCATGAGATGAATGCTTTCCATTCGTCCCAGTAGTGCAACTGGGGGTAAGTGCAAGCAAACAGATTTATTCACTTCTAAATTGAGCAGAAGACAGTTTATTTGTTTACTGTATTATAGGAGCACATGCAATTTAGCTAATGTGCTTTTTTGTTGTTGGTTTGCTTTGGTTTTGAATTGGGTTTTTTTAATGTCTTTAAAGTTGTGCTGCTGCAGGTCTCCCTGGGAAAGAGCTTTGTCTAACAATGCCTCAAGGAAGAAGTGCATTGAGGCTGTGAACGTCTGCTTGAAGTAACTATTAGCAAAGAGCAATTTTTGAGGAAGTTTATGTTCAGTGGTCCTGACTAACAATGGGTTGATAATTCTGTTGAGGATACTCTTCGCAAAGTGCCCTGTGACAATATGCTTTTTCTCCCAAATATTTTTATACAGTTCATGTAAATCTCTACTTTTAACAGCATGTAAGGAAGGGAATTCCCTGAAGTTATAGGAAATTGCTATCTGAGGAAAGAAGCAGCCCTCAAAAGAAAAGAATTCTTACTATTTTCTGGTATCGGGGTTTAGTCCATTTCACCAGAAAACAAGCTCAATTTGTTCAACAGTATAAGGAAAATGCCCAGTTAGGGAGAGGGGGTTTCTCCTCTTCCCTAAAACATTACTTTAGACAGAGATTCTCACCTGGTAGTTGTGTCAGTTCATCTACAGTATCTGAAGTTTAATAAATTATAATTTCAATAATAAGTTGAGTTGAACATAAGCTAACTTTAATAACAAATTTAAATAGTTGTACATTATTTGAATTCTTGTTAATATATGAAAGTAGGCGGCAAAAATTTTTGTATGAGAAACTATTTGTTGCCCAAGATGAGAAAGAGTTACAAGGATGGGCAATGTGAAATGAGGTATATTCATCAAACAAAATGTCAAAGTCTACTGTTCTGGTAAATCCTCCCAGTTCATTTGATTTCATGGCTCCTCTGATTACTTTTCAAAATCCTGTATTGTCAGTTATGCCAGCAATACACAGATTAAATTACATTGCTGGCATACATTGGCATGCAGGAATTTAACCTCCTCGATGGTGCATATTACGTAAAACATAATAAACACTTTCTTTCTATGTTATGTGATTAATTAAAAGTAAATTAAATGTTGCATTGAAAAATTAACACAGTATCTTCATCTGAAGTAATGGGTCGCAGTGTTAGCAACATGTACTGGTTTTGACTGCTCAAGATTATTAAATCTTTCTTTTTTGGGGGGGAGGGGGGTGAGGGAGGATACTGAAAGGGGAAAAAATCACCAAGAGTGATTGAACGGAAAAAAAGTCAGAATTTAGGCCATAAGTATCTGCTGAACTCTCTCCCAGGTGTAATATTCAATCAGCAGCTATTTAATCTATGTTGGTAACATACATTTATTTTTGTTATGGACACTACTGTAGCATGAAATTGGAAGAGGATTTACTTATAGCTGAAATGTATTACAATAATTTTGTAGTGAAAAACGAAGCTCCTACTAGCTGGAAGTTTCTTCCTTTTTTTATTATTCTTCTCTCTGTTCCGGGACAGAGTAACACTGTGTTGTTTTGGTGTGTCTTCACTTCTAGTGTTTTCTTTTGTAGGGTTTGGACTAAAGTGGAGGTTACAAACACAGACATTGATCTCCAGCTTCTTATTTGGAAGGGCAAATGTTGAGGTCTTTTTAGGGCTAGACATTTCCTGGCAGTATGTGTCATATGGGAAACCACTTGGCTCTACAGCCAGTTAAAGGCCAAACACCAGTTATACTGCTTGTTATGTGAGGTTTCTTGTGTTTCACTAATCCTGAAGGAAGAAAAGGAAGCTGGGAACAGGTTTACCCAGCCAGTACATAAGGAGTCAACACTGAGAACTGCAGCAGTCTCCTGAGCCTAAGATATCTGAAACTCTGCTTGGTCCCTATAGAAAGAGCAGGCTAATTCACCCAGGAGGTTGATGGTGACAGCTGTGTGCCAGCATTCCCTCCTCCTCTCATGTGATGGGGAGAGAAAATTGCCACTACTGTAAACATTCCCAGTGTTCATTATTTATCAGTTTTAGGTTTTACAAGTACATAAAAGAGAAAATCTGATAAACCAGATCTATCATCTTCTCAAGACATTCAGAAAACTTTACCTGCATTGCAATAGAGATTTACAAAATCTTGGGACATTATGTTGAAGCCTGTCTAGACCTTAAGTACTATTTGGGACTTGTCTGTGCCATTTTTCAATTACCAATATTTTTCTAACATTAGGCTTGAGTCCCTTGAACTTTTT
>VYZP01026303.1:680-38378 GCA_013400635.1 Hypocryptadius cinnamomeus
GTGCTTAGTAGATGTGGTGCTGAAAATTAGCGTAATATTGTCAGTTTTATTTACTGACCTTCAAGCCTTGTAACTCTTAGCACTGACTGGTCTATTGTGTAGGGTAAAAGAAAATACTGGTGCAATTTCCTTTGGTGTTTGTCTTGTAATTGTGATTAATAACAGTTGTTTTCACTATCTGGAAAGAGACAGGCTGATTTGTCTGCCTACAATCACACTGTGATAAATGGAGCTATTTTAACTCTGGGTTTGTGTATCAAAGAAAACAGATGTAGTCTGGGACTTGAGGCTATAGGAAATACAAAGCCTGCTTAAGTCAATGTTCATACACTCCCTCAGTGAAGAAATGGTCATATATGACAGTTTGAGTTGTGTAAATGTATAAATTATTTTACATCTGGGGAAGTACCAACTGCAGGTAGGTGCACAGTGAGAACTGAAATCATGGTACTTTTAACTTTATGAAGAGTAGCTTCAGAAGGACTTTACTGTGGATAAATCTTCCTTCCGCCCACCTCCCTTGTCACCCTGGCTTGACTGTGTCCTGTGCAGAAAGGGGCATTGCACATCTTCAAGCACAGCTTTGATCCTTCTTTCTGGGCACTGGGTATGTTTAGATTTGAGAGTCATGTAAGGTTGCTAGAGAGCCGTAGATAGTGTTTAGAAACTTAGCATTTAAAAAGCAGCATTAGGAATGACAATTTCTTGTAGATACAAGTTTAAGTTCAGATAAATAATTATTCTGATCATTTATGGCAAGCCCTTAAAACACACATATGATGTGTCACACTTGAATTTTTCTTTTATCAAACATGCCTTTTTTTATATGCATGAAATAATGTGCTGAGGAGGTACCAGTAGGTATGACTGGTGTATAAATACAATTATAACTCCTTTGGGGTACACCATCAGAGAGGGAGAAGGTTGGATTTGTGCCTGATCCCTTTCTTATTACCAAGCTAAGGACCTATGTAAAACTAAGCAGTGTAAAAAGTAATGATACATTGCTTCCCTTTGAGGGACTGTTTTAACTACAACTGGTTGCTTAAGGAAACAATTATCAGCTTGTGGGGTTGAAGAAAATAGCCCCATTTAGCCACTTAACATAACAGAACTAATTTTCTTCTACTTCCTAGACAGCTGATTAGAATAAAGGTTAACCAGGCAGCCCATGGTGCATAGGTTTAGCTATAGTATCAATGGCAGTTTATGTAGGAAAACAAAAAATAAGAAAAAAATCCCACACTAAAAACAAAAGCAAAACCCCTAAAACAAGGCAAAGGAAAAAACAAACCTTATACCTTATTTGCATTCAATTACATATTTGACATTGCAATTCTTTGGCATTAAGAGGCTGTGGCTTAAGCTATACACTGCAGCAATTAACTCAAACAACTACAAAATCTGAAATTATAAAGTTCCTTTATGAGGGGGAGTTGAACACATTCTTTTCTCTTCTACACAAGGGAAAAAAAAAATCTTCCTTTAGGTTAAGCATACTAGAGCTTGTTCTACTCATTAGAATGAGTTGAAACTGATACATTTGTTAGACATGGAGTAACCTCATGTGAAATAGTACAATAACACTGTTGTATTTTCCTCCTTGGTCTGTTGAAAGTCTTAATTGAATAGTCATCTTCAGTGCCTTTTCAAAAAAAAATGAAAAAAGGAAAGGACCTCCTGATTCATCACCACCAAACTTGAAAGTATTATTTCAGCTGTTAAGATACCAAGTGAAAATAGTGTTACAGAGGTGGTGTTAATTATGCAGTAGACTTGGTGTACACTGGTCCAATATCCTCCAGTGCCAGCATGTTTTACATTAATGCATTGACCTTTCTCAGTATTGCAGAGTTCTTCCTGGAAGAGTAATAGCATGTTAAGCAGTCTGTAGGGGCAGAGAGCTGCTTTCTGGAGGGACAGCTAGCTTCAGCTGGACATACAGCTTGGAAGAGCAACAGCTGGATGAGCCTCATCCTTCTTAGGACCTGTCACTGCTTTTCCTTTTGCAGAGCTGTTGTTATGCAGTAACTGACTCTTCGAGTTGAAAGGGCTGGAGCCATGTGCAGTGCCATCAGAACCTATTTCCACTGGGACCACACAGTGCTATAAATCTGTTCTGCATGGCTGCAGAGTAATTCCTGAAATAAATCAGCTACATGAAAACTTTTCTTACAGAACTGTTTATGTGTGCCCTGGTACTTTATATTCCAAAAGTGAGAAGACCAATTGCTGCCCGCTGTTTGCTCATTCCATTTTTACAGCCAGACTTTTTTCACTTGTGCATCTTTNCCAGACTTTTTTTAGCCATCCAGATGCATTTTCAAAGATGCACAAGTGAAAAAGGGCAGTGGAAAGATGAACTTTTCCAATGAAACCAACATGGAGCAGCATGTATGAGAGCTGGGGAAAAGTTACTTAGCCAGTTCACGTATTTCTCTTTCATATGTGGACTAGAATGATAGATAAAAACCTAAAAATAAAGTTGGTGTTGGACTGTCTCTGGAGTTGCTACTGAACAAGCTCCTTGGCTTTCTGATCTGAAGTACCTTGTGAGAAGTAGGCTCCCTGCCATGCTGTGGGGTTTGTGCTCAGTGTAATAGGCTGGGGTTCAGATTGGAGGTTTCTGCTTCCTAGCAGTGAATGTTTTAAGGCACTATTGGACTGCTCAGCACACCTCAGGAACAGGCCACTTGCCACCTGTAAAACTTGAAAACTGATTCTGTTGTACCTCATCTTGGATACGTAAGATCACTGAATCACAGAATGGGTAAGGTTGCAAGGGGCCACAGTGGGTGATTTCATCCAATTTCCCTGCTCAAACAGGGCCATCCTGGAGCACCATTGCACAGGGTGGCATCCAGAAGGTTCTTGAATACCTCCAGAGAGAGACTGCACACCCTCTCTGGGCAATCCCTTCCAGTGCTTGGGCACCTGCATAGTAAAGAAATTATTCCTCATGCTTAGGTGGAATTTTCTGTGCCTGTTGCCTCTTGGACTTCTGCTTGGCACCACCAAGCAAAGCCTGGCTCCATCCTCTTGACACCCTCGTTTCAGATGCAAGATTAAGTGTCTTCAGTGAAGAAGATGCAAGAAGGAAGGGCTGTGTTTGTTTCCAGTTGGGGCACAAGGATTATGCACATGATTGTGTGTATAGCTAAGTGGACAAGTAGTAACTTGCTGTGCTAAGCTGCTACAAACACATTGTTAATAATGTTATTATGTAGCATATAGAATCAGGTGACTTTGATCTCATTTTTTAATTGTGAAAAGTATACTGTGCTGAAAGCCTGTAAGTGGTAGATGCTTGTATCCATTCTGGTTTTGTGCACTGTCTCCTGTCAGTTCTAGATCAATGCCATCATGTAGGACTAAAACTGAAAAGTCTACTTTCTCTAGGCTAGAAATGGGAAGTTGGTTTTCTGTAGTTTGTGATAAGGTCAGGCCTAACTGAGATCTTATTGTTGGGAAGTTAAGGCTTCCTTAAGCACAAAGCTGTTCTTTAGCTAGGCTTAGAGTGGAGGTAGGCAACTTTGTCACTTACAATTATTTTTATGTTCACACTAACATCTTTAACTATTATGGCATTTTCTTCTTCTTTTTCTCTTCTCATCCTTGAAGCCTTTTGGGTTGTCCTGTGGAGGAGAAGCACCAGAAAATACATAGCACAGCACTAACCTGAAGTGAAACAATATATAAATGACCTTTCTAAGTGCTGCTCTAATTTTCACAGAGCCTTTCCTTCACTTGGTCTGTTTTCCATTTTATCTGATGGACCAGCTTAGAATTAGGAGAGATTGCTTCAGAGCTTTTTAACTGTAATCTGAAAACTTGAATAGTTAAAAATTCCACTTATGTTTTATTGACATGAACAGTAGAATTAGGGAATCAACGTTGCTGTTATCAAGGGGTTAAAATCTTTTTGTTGAGCATGTTTGTGAAGGACTGCTGGTAACTGTAGTACAGCTTTTTTTCTTTCCAGTTCACTAATCAGATGTATGTTAGATTTATTATTGCAAAAGTATAAACCATAGAAAATTTGACAAGATAGATGTGTAAATTATCACTTTGACAGAACTAATGATGCACTCCAAGCACCTTCTGTTTTCCAGCACTTGGTGAGCGACTTCATTAAATATGCAACGACTGTTTGGTGCTGCTCAGACAGTAGTTCAGTTCCTTGTGGAATTGCATTATTACTGGAGGTGTAAAGGAGGCAGGCATGCTAGCTGTTGGGCATCCTGCTGTGATTCTAATGTGCTCCATCTTGTTGGAGCAGTTGTTTGCAGTCTTTTCAGGACAATTACATCCATAACCACAGAACACATTCACTGAAACTATATTACAGATAACAGTTGAGAATAGTAATGACTGTTCTTCAGCTGCTTGTGTAAGAGCCAGTGTGAGTGACTTGAGGGGATGGTCAAGCCACATGCACAATTCAGGTATTTTGTAGTAGTATTAAAGTTTTAACAGATTAAATTTGACCACGTCGGTGTGCTCAGACAGTCACATTGTAGTGACAGTATATTCACAGATGGAGATTCTTTCTTGAGCTGGGGCTGCAAAATACAGCCAGGGTTCCTGCCACATGACAAATTCTTTTTGTCCTTCAGTTGTGATCTTTGATCTTGACACACATGCTGCTAATAGTCATTTTCTAGCAAACTGCAAATTTCATTCTGTCTCACATTATTTGCTTTTTCTGTTGGCATTGTGACTGGCTCATATTCCTTAAGGTATAAACAAATATACTCTATTCTCCAGAGGTGTCCCTGTAATTTATTATTCTGATGGCAGTTTGATGGTTACCCTGAAACAGGGCACAAAAGATAGCTTGAATTTAGCTTCAGATACTCTTAAAGCTTCTGTCTCTCAAACCTTTACTATGTCTTTTCATACTGACAAATGTATTGTGTTTTAGGCTGGCAAATTTAATGCTAAAGTGTGTTTAATGAAAAAAGTGTCCTCAGTTTTGAGTGATCTGTTAATCAGAGTTGATGATTTGGTTAATTAGCATGTGAACACTTGGCCATTTAACAGGACTATTGTGAGAATTTAGTGAAATGAGTTCTTAAAAGATTGTTTCAGCTTTGTTTGTATTTGGTGTATGTTGTGAATAGCCATTTTATGTGAAACAAAGCTCTTGTGTAATGGCATTGAGCAATTATCAGCCAGCATACAAGTTTTTAAATTAAATATGAAGCCTTCTTCATAGAAACATTTTTTAGCTATTTAAACCAATACTGGCTTAAGCTTGATTATTGAGTTATGTTTTCACTTTAAAGTAATCAAGAAATGTGGGCTTCTGCTTTTTATTAATCTCCTCTACAGTTTACAACTTAAAATTAGTTTGTGGCTTTTTAAAACTTACTACTGATTCCTTGTCTTAATAGAACATGTGATTTCAGCCTAAGCTTCATCTAAATTTCATAGTTTCTAAAGAAAGTAGACAGGGTGGAACACAGTCTTCCTCTGGGAGTATGCTGAGCTTAATGAGCTTGATAGTCTGGTGGGCTCAATAAATCAAATAAAGCAAAACATTTCTCATTTTTGAATAAAAGCATTTATCACACAGTGTTTATTCATTCATGGTCACAAGATTGATTGGCTCCTAGAATCCTGCCATATATTGAAACACTTTGTTTTTGTTTTTCCAGTAGGCAAATTGCGGAAGCGCTGGATGAAGGAGAGCATCTCTGATGTTGGCTTGGGAATGCTGAGATCTGTTAAAGAATATGTGGACCCAAATAACATCTTTGGAAACAAAAATCTTTTATAAAGCCCTGCACAAATGATGTACTAAAAATTAAAAATTACTGTTGCAATTCCTCCACTTTCATTGTATTGATATCCCAGTAATCAAATATAACGTAGACTAAACTTTCAAAACTAGTAACTTACATTGATTTTTGCTACTCCCTTCCCCCTCCCCCCAATAAAGTGTAAACATCACTGTTAATGTTTATGGGCTTTTACTTAACAATGTTCCAACCTACTGGGCACAAAGTACTAACCAGGAAATGCAAATTTGGGTTCCAAGTTGGGCCAGGCAGCACAGCTGACAGTATTTTCAGTGCTGGATACTGCCAGATGTTTCTTACTTAAAGCATCCCCTGCAAGGAGGACAAAGACTGACAACAGTGTTTTCCACAGAAGCAGCTGCACAGCCCAGCCTCTTGCTAAAGGAAAGCTGCTAAGAGACAGATGAGAGAACACAAAGCAGTACCTCCCTGTACTGCATTAAGTATGTAACAGACTTGTAACCAGCAAATACTTAGAGTATAAATATAGGCTTATCAAAAGAGAGTGTAAGTCAAACTACTAAAAATTCAGTAGTAGTACTGTAGTACTACTGGAAAATCTTACACAATTGAGCTGTTCTGAGTTGTATTTGCATTGCTGGGATAATCTTAATTGTAGGTCAGTCACTAAGTTTTGTACAATGGACATTTCTCACTGTATGTTGAAAACAGGTTTGTAAGAAAATTTTGTGTTCATCTGTACTTCAGTCCTAGTGTGTATGGGTTTTGTTCCCGTTGTTTGTTTTGCACAGATGCAAAATATCTTTTTCAGTTATTCAAATGAAACTGCCCAGCACTGTCTTTTGAAACAGTCATAACAGTTTAATAAAACACTTAAATGGACAATATTCTGTCATCCTGGAAGTGAGATTTCCCATTTAAGTTTTGTACAGTTTCCTATGGCCTTTATGAATCATTTATTTACTTCACAACTAGCCACAATTTTAATTGTCCATTGAACTTTATGAAAATGAAATATTTTCTTGATCAGTATCATGTGAGAGTAAGCATTTTTACATTGAAACTTGAATCGTAATCAGTAAAATAAACAAAACCTTTGTCAATACTCATGATCCATTTTTAAGGTGGGTTCTTTCTTAAAGCAAATTATCCAACTTTTTGATAATTAATGTATATGCATAAGGTAGAAAAAATACAGACTATCCTTTGAGGACACTGTCTCTAGCCAACTGCTTCACAGCTCTGTAGTGTCAGTTTGGACACCTTTTGTATTGGTAGTGCCCTTAATGAGGAGAAAATTATAAATTGCATTTTTGTTTTTAAACTATTTTAGAATACTCTCTAATTAGCTTTCAGTTTTGGTAATACCAAAAAGAATATAAAATGCTTGAAAAGATACTGCATATCAGACTATTCTGAACTTGTTCTAAGATTAATTTCAATGCTACAATTCAAATGATTGAAAAACATGGACACTGAAACCATAACATTAAACTGCATGCTGTCAAGGTAATTAAAGAAAACTTTTTTATGATCTGCAGGTCATAAGACAGAATGTTCATGTGATATTTTAATGCAGCTGGATTTATTTTGAATGGTCTTTATTTCACAACATTTCAGTATAAAAATCTATTATTTTTTCTTGTCCCCAGAGTTGGTATTTCAGCAGTAACCAGAACAGTAGGTGTAGTCTGTTGTGGGAGACTGAGCCTTCCACTGTGGTTAAGTGTTCCTTAGGTGCACAGAGGTGTCTCGGGGAGTGGATCTGCACGTGGCCGTGCAGGGTCTGCCTCACCTCAGCTGCTCGCTGCTGACTCCGTGGCCACGGCTGGCCTCTTGCTGATGACTTGTGTCACTCCCCAGTGGAGACTTTTCTAGGAGCTGGTAAATATGAAGGGTGTCTATGTGCCTCAATGAAAGTTTGTGTAACTATGAAGAATTAATTTTGAAGGAAAGTGTGTGAAGCTTTTTTTGCAGAATGACAGCACAGAGTAGAACAAGTAGTCATAGTGTAGTAATACTGATCTCTTAAGATTTTGACTACAGTACAACACAGCTCTGCAACATCCTTCCCATTTTTTAATTTTCTGACTATGGTTTCCTCATCCTTTTTTGTACTGTAAGTACACAGGTAAAAACTCCTTACACTCTCTAAATACCTACTGACTTCTGAAGTGATTTAAAATGCAGTAAAGATTTTTACTGTATGTCAATTGTCCTATGGGAAGGTGAAATAACAGGCTACAAGGGTCCCAAATCACTGTCATTGAATATCTCTGAGGAAAAAAATTAACTCCAAATGTAATGAATATTGCTGTCTTCCTAAATATTAGCCTATGAACTGGTCAGAGCTTAGTTGAAACTGCAGTTGAAACATATGTATTACTGTCTTTAATTTCACATTGCTGGTGAAAATAGAAAAAAATGTAATGCAAATTCAGAAGACCTAGATAGAGATCATTCACCATTTAAATGAAATCTTACTGTCTCTAATACTGTAGTCTTCCACCACTCTTCCTTCTGCATGCTCTACTTTCTTTCTACAGACTTCACTTCTTGTAGCTGCAGCCTGTTCAGAGATGGAGTTTGATCCATGCAGATTAGAAGTGCTGGTGCATAACACAACTTTTGCATTTGCTTGAGTATTCTGGCCATACATAAGTTACAAGCAGTTTTAATTAACCTTGTAATGACTTCCAATTACAGTTTCTGCTCCCTTTGAAGGAGGAAAGGTACAGAGAGTGACTGTGGCTTGACTGTAAAATATGTTTACATTAGAGAGACCTTTATAAAAGTTTGGAGGGAAAAGAAGCAAATCTGTTAAAAGCTGATCCAGGATCTAAATCTTACAGTCAAAGAACATGTCTTGATTTGACTTAACATTATAATGATTAAGTTAGAGATGTCATCTTTGCCTTACAGCTGTGAACAGAGGCCAGGCCAAATAGTTCTTCCGTAGCAATGTTAATTAACTGAAACCAATTTCAAAGGCAGGGATACATTAGCACTGAAATCCAGAAAACACAATTGCTTCTCAGTCTTGGAAATGTATGTTTATCAAGGTTGTAATTTAATTTTCTGAAAATAAAGCCAAACAGTGTTTGTCATTTTAGTGTGAGATTAACTGTAAAGCTTCAGTTGTAATGTTAAGAGATTACAGAACCTTATATTATTAATAAAAAGAAAATCAGCCTAAACCAGTATGTGTTTTTTGTGATGAAACTAAGCAAATATATTCTACTAACTTGTCATATTGCTTCATTTTAATTTGGTGATGAAGTCTTACCTAAGGAAAACTATTAGGAAAGCTTTGGCACGTGCTGGGAGAGAAGAGACTGAATTTGTAAATCTATGCTAATAGGAGCTCTGCTTTTGTGTCTCATGTAAAGCACAACAGGAAAGAGAATTTCAGGGAAGGAAGGGCAAAACAACACCAGGCTGTTTGGTTCAGAATTTCACCTCTTTGGTGAGGGCAGGATGGGGACCATGTTCAGCTGCTATCTGAAAGCTCTTTCAATATAATACAGAAGCAGACCTTGTCTTACTTAGCTTCCCTGTATTTCAGGGTCCTGTTGTATTAAGCTGTTGCAACAGGTAAATCATTTCCTCCTGCTGTGCTCATCTCTCATGTAACCTCCTTGTTACAGGTCCTGGAATCTGTTAAAGTTCTGCATACAGCAATGCATCACATGTGAGCAGAAGCAATATTTCTCAGTTACCTGCATCATTGCTATAAAGACTTTGTGCCTTTTTAACAAAAGTGGCTGAAATCACATGTTGCTTTTAAAAAATGTTGCATTGTCTTGTGTTAGCACCATTACTCAGTCTTAACACATTGCACAAAACCTGCAAAAGTCATAGTGTGCAAGGGACAGAAGAACTAATGACATCGTTCACCATGTGGAACTATGACAATTGCTCAGTATGATCCAATTTTTTTTGTGTGTGATTGCTCACAGGAAGGAGACTACCTCGTCATCAAGCATTTTATTTGTGTTTTCCTTCTATTAACAGCATTAAACTGCAGTATTTTTACTTGGATCCAATGAGTCTCAATCTGAAGGAGATTTTAGATGATGATATACTTGTCTTAGGATGACAGCCAGACCCCATCAGTGTTCTCTTTGTTTGAAATACATAAATTTTATAAAAAGTTGGATCTGAACTCACAGCTGTGTAAATACTACAGGCTCACTGTTTATGGTTTTATAGTCCCAACACTGACTTTGAATTCCACATTACCTTTAACATAAATTGATGTCTTTCCTCAGTCTCTCTATGGAGACCAGAATTGGCAAGTGGCTGCTTTTTTGTCAGCTTTAAGGTCTGCTTTGCTCGAAGGGCAGAGGTGATCAAAAATACTGTTCAAAGATGTTTGCTGTGCTGTCTCTGAAAA
This sequence comes from Hypocryptadius cinnamomeus, assembly GCA_013400635.1. NCBI lineage: Eukaryota > Metazoa > Chordata > Aves > Passeriformes > Zosteropidae > Hypocryptadius > Hypocryptadius cinnamomeus. The sequence continues at coordinate 10,842 of VYZP01026303.1, forward strand.
ATACTAGTGCTGTTAGTTTGAAATTAAGGATTCCATTTCAAAAATGGGGCTACGATATTTTAAGTTTTACTGTTATTTGCACTATTTAACAATACAAATTGCAGTAATATGTACCTTTACTGAAATGCTGTGAAATGTTTAATTTATGATTTTTTTTTTGCACTTTGGAAAAACAAAGCATCTTTTTATGGGAAACTTTATGAATCTTTCATTTTGATTCAGAATAAATCTAAATTTCAATTGACTGTTCATAATTTCCAGTATAACATTGATATCTGAGTAGCACTGCCTGTTCCCACCTTCATGGTACCAGTAACATAGTAGTATTGCCTCCCCCCAAAATGGGGACCATAGCAACTTTTACAGTATTTGTTGTAGTACTGTAAAGTATCATAGCAGCCTTCTAAAGGATAAAGCAGAAGTGTTGACCACAGCAGTGGATTTGTGTGTGTGCTAAAAGATGATGGACAAAATTCAATGACATGACTCTAATCATGTAAAGTTTAAGTTGATGCTTCTAAAACTTCAGATCAAATGAGGAAATAAATGAAAAAATTATTTTGTTTAAAAATTATACTTTAAAACTCTATTTTTAAATTATGAAGAATGTAAAATGATTGTCCCAGCTCTGCTGTTCAATAGCATCTGGCTTGTCTGAGCGTGGCTGACTTCCCACAATGCTTCTGTACAGCAAAACATAAAATGGATGGTCTCCAGACAGGGTCATGATACAACTGCTCCCATTTCAGGCTGCTGGAAGGGCTTGGCTCTATTCCCATGAGTGACACGGACGCTGAGTGTGTGGATGTCATCCGGCACTGCCATCGCATCAGTCAGTGCTGGCTCAGCAACACAATACCCAAAGTATTTTAAAGGCACAGAATATCACTGATGTTACGTACTCAAGTTAAAAGCACTTTGTGCTTTCAGTTCAGCATAAAAGGGCAATTTGGTAAGCTCAGTTCTTAACTAGGCTCAGTCCTGAGGCTGCGGTAGTAATGAGAAGGTACAAACCCAGCCGCTGACCTTCCTCCCTCACAGCCCGTGGCAGCAGCACTGTTTCCTGTCTCGCTCTGTTCCTGCCGCAGAGCAGGAAATCCTGACTGCCCAGAGGCGAGGCTTAAAAACCCTTCTGAAACATGAAGTGACACACATGCTCACCTAGCAAATACATAGCAGCTGGGTAAATACATCTAGAGATGAGGCCATAAAAGCTGGTTATTAAGGAAAGTAAATCTGGCTAATGTTAGAAAGCAAGATGTGGGTGAGCTGAATGCAGTAATTTGGTAAGTGGGTAAGCCGCAAGGCAAATTTACCTTCTTAGTACTGTTGCTTCTAGAAGTACAGGGCAACACTGTTCTTTCAGTCAAGCTTTTTTTTTTTTAATTTAAGATTTTCATTAAAAATGAAGATTTTTGTCTTTCTCCGTTCAGGCTTGTAACTGTGTTATGCCTAAATTCTCCGCTGTGCTCAGTTTTACAGGTTAGCACATTCTAGTGCAGGAAGATGAAGAATAGAAGCCGGTGGCTTCCTTGAAATTGTGCTCATCGGAGCTCAGTTTATTCATGCAGAAGTGTCTCAGAATTAGGGATTGTGATTGGTAACCTTCTCCTAAAGAGGTGAGATACCTCTAAAGCACAGCATTAAAAACAGCCTGCAGAGAACAAAAAGAAGCTGTGAAAAGGGACTGGGGAGAGACAAGGCCAAAGAGAAAAGATGTTGGAGCATGTCGCTGGAGCTTTACAAGGGTGGAGTAAGTCCTTGTTGGTACCCAGCTTGTGGCTGAGGGTGCTGGGTTTACTGTTTCAGATGGAGGAGATGAGTGACAGCTGCCCAAGGGGCAGTGGAGAAAGGCTCTCAAGAAGCTCCTTACTCCTGTGCAGTGCAGAGGTTTAGCACCACACCCTGGAACACAGAGGCTGTCCCTCTGCAAAGCTTCAGCAAGGCAGCACAGCCCACCAGCACGCTTAATAAAAACTCCTTTGTACAACGTCACCTGGCTGTTGCATGACTTACTGCTAATGAAATCATGACCTGGAAGCAAAGAGAATTGCTAATGAGGAAAGCAGAGCAAGGGCAGTGCAAGCCAGTGTCTTGTGTGTATGGCCAAATTACAGTGAAATGAACATCTGGCAGCAGCAGCCAGTCAGAAGGGAGCTGGTTGCTATAGAGAAATGATAAATTTCAGATGGTAACAAATCTGCTGCCTTGGTTACAATTTAGTACTTTTTTAAGGCTGATGAGAGGGAATCACTATCTCTTCATTTGTAGACCTGTGTGCTGCTCTGCACACACGAATAAAACATGATTTTATTTCCTGTTCTTTTCAGTAGTTAATGGAAGACTCCCATGCATATCAGGGCTCGAGTAGGTGTTTACAGCTGAGCCTTTGTGGGCTGCCTGCTCAGCCATGGTTCAGCGCTTTGGGTCCTTCCTCCTCACCTCTGTCACTGCATGATTTACATTACTAAAACCAAAATTATCCTTGTTACTGTTGCAGAAAACATAGGCTGATTTTCCCTTCTAGAAACAAATTAAGAAAGAAGAGCAATAGGGTCACTTTAGTTTCTTTTGTTTAAAACCACGTGCTGATATGCTACAGCTGTAGACCAGTCAGAGCAAAGTTAAAACCAGCTGTGAGTAGTTGGGTAGGGAACCTTGTGAATGCCACATTAGTGACGAGTTAGTAACTGCAGGGACGCTGTAGCAATGGGCAAGACCATCAGCAGCCAGAGCACACGTACCCATCACTGGAGTTAAATGCAGATTCCCTGCGAGGGAGCTGGGCAGGTTTATGAACACAGGGACTAGTGTCCAGAAGCAGTTGTGTTTGCAGCTCTTCCCCCTGGCATGCAGAGAGCACATTCCTGTTGAATCTTGGCATCTCACGTTGTAAGCGTGATGTTGTGCCTCTACTGTGAGTCTGAAGGATGGGATTTGCTCATGGCTTGCACACAAACTCTTCAGAAACAGGATGTTTGTGTGTGCCGACTTCCCAGGGAGGTGGGGAGTCATGTGCCGAGACAGCAGAGGTTTGCTGATCTCCTGCCAGGCCGGTGGGTGTCAGACACACGGAAAATTTAGTTGCCTCACTAGGGCTGTTTTCATTTTTTGCATCTGCAAACTCCTGCCATTTTATTCCAAATACACTTCCCTTGCTCTGGCTGTGCGTACTCTAGTCCTGAGAGAGGCAGCTTTGTCCTTCACGTGATTTCCATCCCTGCCCGAGCCAATCTCACCGGCCTCGGCCATGGCACGCCTCGCCACACGCACCCCCTGCCCTCCTGGCAGCCACCGGGGGACAGACAGCTCCTTCCTCCGGCGAGGGCTGCTCAGACAGAGGAGGAGGAGGAGGTCACAAATCGCTGCGGTTTGAAAGGCCGTTTGGCTCTTTCCCACCGAGGCATCCCCATCCCTAATGACAGCAACAGGCCTCAGCTGTGTCCTGGTGCCAGGCCCGGGGCCCGTGGCGGTCCTGCCCCGCTCCGGCCGTGTGAGGGGCAGGTCCCGGAGCCGCGGCTCGCCTCAGAGCAGCGCTGCCCACCTCAGCGGGTCGGCCCGGACGGCACTTCTCCGCCAGGTAAGAGCACTTAGGAGGATGCTTAGGAGGATGCTGGTGATTGTTTTGCCTCCATGGCCGCGTATTGGCAGTAACACGTGGGCTTGGAGCCGATGGCTAGTGCGGGTCGCGGATGGAGGTCGGTGGTGCGGCCGCTATGGCTGGACAGGGTGCCTTGAGGATGCCCCGTGGTCCAGGAGGCTCGGAGGTGATGGCAGAGCAGCGAGGGCTCCCTCCCTGGGCCAAGATGAAGCTGCATGAGGCAGCCCCTCGGAGAGGGACTGCGGGGACTCCTTGTCCCAGGGCTGGGAGAACGGGGAGCCCTGAGCGTGGCTGTTGCAGCCCGGTCTCCCCCAGGTGCAGCCGTGCGTCCCTGGGCATCTCTCGGCGTTTGCTTGTGTTTCAGCTGCGATGAGGCAGCCTTTAAATAGGAGAGTGACCTGTGAGTCTCCAATGGCTTAAAGAGGAAATTTCACTTCTGTGCAGTTGTATTAGTTACTTCTGATATCATTCAGCAAGTCGCGTTGTGCCCTTGCTTACAAGCAGCCAGCGCATATGTATCCAGCCTGGCTTTGTTAATGTGTGCTGTTGAATGAGCTTGAGGTCAGCAACTGCTCAGCTGTGGAGCAAGGTGGGTAATTGATATTTGCCTTTGTGCTCTGAAATCACTTGGCAATTTTTAGTTAAAAGAAGGATAATTCAAATTTTGCTTGGTATGCTGAGGCTTCTGAAAGCAGGAGGCTTCTCTGGTGCTGCTCTGGGTCACTTGTGTATTATGTGCTCTGGGTCTGGCCTCTTGTCTGCCACTGCTGTTGACTTTGAAATGTGACTGTGAAATGTTAATGCATTTGTTTAAGAGTTTCAGGTGTGAAAAATGGCTCCATTTCCATTTGCTACTACTTCAAAACAATACATGTGAAAAAATGAAAGACAAAAACATTCCTTTATAGTGGAAGCTACAATTGAATTTTCTTTTAACCACTGTATTACAGTGACTTGAGTATAACCTGTCTGTAAAACTCCCCAGCTGCTCTAGCTCTTTTCCTGGCAGAAGGCTGGCCATAGAATGAATTAAAAGTATAGAACTGAAACCAAGATGTTAAATTAAACTTTTATTAAAGTAAATCAGGTCCTGGATTTATTTTAAAGAGTGAGGCCATAAAAGTGAACATATAAAAATTGCAATTTAAAATAATGTACATTCTTTTTATGTCATTTCTCTGTTTTCAATTTTATTGGTACAATGGAGTTATATTTACTGAAGTTGCATACCAGTGATTTTCCAACTGTGATGGTGGCTTGTGCATTTGATGACTTTCACTTCTGGGATGCCATGGAGAAAGGAGGGGAAATGCAGTGGGAAAGGGAAACCACAGAGAGCTCGTTACAGCTCCTTGGTCTGCCACCACCTGGCACTGATGGAAAGTAGGGTAGCCCAGCATTCTCCTTATTTTACCCTGGGGAAGCCGAGTGGGCCCACACCTCCTTGGCCTCCCCAGCCCTCAAGAGGAGGAGCTGCCTCAGCTGTGGAATCTCCACCTGTGTCCTGCAGATCGGTGGTGCCCCAGCCCCCTCCAGGTGTTCTGCACATGGCACAGGGTTAAAGAGGAAAAAAGGGACAACTGCCTGGGCAAGGATGCTGTCTGCTGGTCCTGGAGCTGTTTAACTACTGGTTAGTCGAATCTCCTTAGTTAAATAATGATAGTGTCCAGAGCACAGTTTCTCTGTACTTCAACTGTAGCAGGAGTGATTTGGATTCTATTGGCTTGCTTTACCTGTTGACATCATCAATGTGTATTGCTTAACTTCTCTGAAGGGGAAGTCTTCCCTTCTGCCTCAGGACCTGCTGGGGTAAGGAGGGAGAACCCTCATTTCCTTTCTGGATTCTTCTGAGCATATTATCTTTGCACTGAAGAAACTGGAATTCCTGCAAAAGAGCATTTCCCAGTGTGTTCTGGGAGGAAAGCTGGAGGACAGGGAGGAGCAGATGTGTAAGTGGGCAGGATGCGTCTCGTACCCAAAAAGGATGTTGTGTTTGCCATGGATGCAAAAGGAGGAATCATCTGGGTGGAACAGAAAAATTACTTCAGAAAAAGTGTTCAGCTCTGTTTGCTTCATTTGCTTACTCTCTGTCTCCACCCCACTTATTTGTAGGACTGTGGGCTCAGTCCTGCAATTACCAAGCCCCTACACTTACCATTGGTTTGAAGACACAGTAATTGTAATGGATCAAGCCCACACATCACAATCAGTCCAAAAGGCTACTCTGCATCTTTAGTGGTGCCATCCACAGGTGGCTAGCAAGGTTAGTCACCTCCTTCATAGGTACAAGAGTTACTTGCAAGCACAAAAATAAATTTTTCATGTCTTCTGAATATTGCCTATTTGTATAAATCTTTTGCAAGCAAAGAGTGTAAGAGCAGTGCATTTTGAGGTCTCAGAGCAGGTTTGCTCAATGTGGATATAACACTGCACTCTTCTGAGTTTGCTGTGCAGGTTATTTCATTCTTCTTTGGATGATAGGGACATTGGCTGGGTGTACAAAGGTGAGGTCATGCAGATGTTTCCATGCAAGACAACATCCTCCTTTGTTATTGGTTCTTTTGGCATTTAATAAATTCAAAGAAAGCAGTTTATCTGTTTTGACCAGTTTATAAAGTTGGAGAGAAATAGTTTAGGTTATTTCAACTGGACAAAAGATGAGATCTATAATAAAGTGTCCTGAGTAAGAACTGTCTGCTCTGGAGCACTCAGGATTCATCAGCTGGAAAACAAACCTATGTAGGCTCTTCTCCCCTCAGATCTGGGATAAAAGACTGTGTACTTTGTGGTGTTCTTAATTCACATCAAGGTAGTTTACACAGAGATATTAACTCTGTATAAGTAAATTAGAGAATGAATTACAACACAACTGATGCATTACTGAAGATAATCTGTATTAATTCTCTGTGTGGATAAAATGCTAAATCATCTATTCTGGAGCTATTGTTTCTCAAAAAATTGTGAAGTCCAGCACCAGCCTATAAAGTTCATGTTCCCCTCTGACATTTAAGAATGGGCAAGGTTATTATTTTGATGAGTGGATCCCATTCTTACTTACTCCATTGCCACTGTCCTCTGGCCCTTGTGCTTTGGAATGGGAAAGATAAAAAGGATTTGTGGGCTGCAATGCTGGGGCAGAAGAAAGGGGGCTAAAGCTCTTGTGGTTTCTCTGCTGTTACCAGTGTATTGCCATCTGGAAATCACCGAGGGAGCCTGTTAATTCAATTTTATTACTGTATATTTTAAAGACTGTCAAAAAAGCTCAGGGCTTTGGCACAGGTCTTCATTTTAGTTTAGTCTAAATCAAAATAAATAATAAAATCCTCATGAAGATGTACAGGCACCGTGAGATACTTCTCCAACCTGACATTATGAAAAAATAAACTAATAATGTTTTATAGGCTCATGAAAAAAATATTTACTTACCTCATATGACTATGCCAGTAAAGTTTTAAACAGATTAAAAGCTAAGACAGATGCCAATGATCATACCGTATGAAAAAAAAAAAAGAGGAAAGGCAATTATGTCAAATTTAAGCTTACTAAATCTGATTTAAATATATTGATCTCTACATGTGACATATACTTGATTCTCTTATAAGACCAAGAAATTTCAGTATGCTTGGCAAATCCCTTGAGATAGCTGAAGAAAAATGGTACAAATGTGCACTGGGTAAGATTTTGAACTGGAATATACGGTTTGGGAATCTAACTAAGCTTGAAATGAGGCTGTTTTGGCCTGTGCAGCTCTCCTTGTTAAAGGTGCGTGTGAGGTGGCCGTGGCTGTGAGGTGAGGTCTGCAGGGGGATGGGGCACTCACACGGTCAGCACGTGAACCCGGCTGCAGGGGCCGAGTGCCGTGCTGAGCACAGCGACACCCAAGTGTTCAAGCATTCAAAGTGTGTGCCCTGGAAGTGTAAATGTCTAGGAAAACTGGGGGGCATCAGCAAACTGTCTGCCTGGCACGGTGTTACAGAGTTACAGAATCGCTGAGGTTGGAAAAGACCTCTGGGATTGAGTCCAACCTATGACCAAACACCACTCTGTCAGCTACACCATGGCACTGAGTTCCACATCCAGACTTTCTTAAACACCTCCAGTGACAGTGACTCGGCCACCTTCCCGGGCAGCCCATTCCACTATCTAACCACCTTTTCTGTGAAGAATTTCCTCCTAATGTCCAACCTAAACCTCCCATAGCCAAGCCTATGTCCTGTTGCTGTTTGCCTGGGAAAAGAGCCTGACCCCAGCTGGCTAAAACCTCCTTCCAGGGAGTTGTAGAGAGTGGTAAGGTCATCCCTGAGCCTCTTCCAGGCTAAGGAACCCCAACTCCCTCAGCTGCTCCTCAAAAGACATGTGCTGCACATCCTTCACCAGCTTTGTTGTCCTTCTCTAGACAAAGGCACAAAGTCCATGCTGCCAGTTTGGGTTGTGTGTGTTTCTTAGATGGAAAGTTCTTTTGGCACAGAGCTGCACTTCTGCTGTGATTTGTATCCCCTGCTAAAAGACAGACTGGTAGCTCTGAGACTAGGAAACTCTAGGATGAAAATGTACCTCATGGATAGCTCCATAATGGAAACACATTCCTTGAGGTGGAAAATTTTTCCCCCCTTTTTTTTCCATTTTAATTCAGACCAGCAAACCAGCTTGTAGAACTATGTGTAAAAAATTGCCTAACATATTTCTACACATAGGAGATCTGTAGCTGGATTTTATTATTTTTTCAATCAGATTTGAAAATATCTAATCAGCCACGAGTGTGATTGAGGTTAACTGCTATGCAAAATGACTGCTTCCAGAGGAGAGTGCTGACCACAGCTCAGCAAGAATAAAAGGTGTGAGCTCTGTTACATGATATATAGATCTATTGTGAAATGCTGCTGTTTATTTTTTTAACCTCTTTTCTTTCCTGAAAAACAAAGAAACAAATTATATACACCAGTATCACAACATACACCTACATACTTCAAACCAATGCATTGAGCAGTGTCTGGAGTACAGTCCTGCTTGGTGGGCTCTGGGCCACTCCTATGGGTCTTTACAGTGGGGGTAGAGGGTGGCATGTGAGCCTCTCAGTTTTCCCCCTCCTTCACACGCATATACCTATTTTCTAATGCACCACCCTGGACTAAAGCGGATATTTCTGGTCCCTTTCTCAGGCATGCCCTTTCCTGCAAGTGCTACACGACTTTGTAGTTTGGCCTGTTTGCTTCCTGAGCTGCTTTTAGACAATCTCCAACTGTTTTATCAATTGGAGCTGCAGGAAAAGCTGTCTCAAAGCTCACTGGCAGAGCAAGCAAGCCCCTTTCCTAGCACTGGAACTCAGCACTCCCTGATAAAGCTGCAGCTGTCTCCTACCAGCCATGCTAGAATAATGTGCTGGGTAAGCGAGTCTCTCTCCTCTGTCTTCTCCAGTGCTGGCCAAAAGCAGCCAGAAAATACAGTAAGTCTTTATTTAACTCTAGCTCAAAGATCATCTTATGATTTCAGAGAAAGTTTAGTCCCTCTTAAAGCCAGGTGGTACAGGTTTGATTGCTGAGAGGAAAGATGTTGAACAACAACTGCATAATGGAGTATTTACTCAGAGTTGATGGACTTCTCTGACCTTAAAAAGCATTTTCTATTGCCACCATGCAGCAGTCAAAGATTAGTCCAAAGATTGCAGTTTTCTGAAATGGGTTTAAGGTGCTTCATATTAACACAAAAGTTTTAAAGACAATTAGCAAGCTGCTTTGTTTGATTTTGTTGTTTGTTTTGTTTTTTTTTAATAAATGCCTTTCAAAGTCCTTATTTTTTTTTTACCCATTACTTGCCTACTATATAGCAATCATAACATGTCATAGGAAAAAGTGAGCAACCTGATCACTGCTTATGCCAGTGTACCCTAGAAAAGTGCCAGCTATGGCTGGCAAGCTTCAGTCAGTTCTGTTACAGAGGCTGTTGTGATCAGGAGAAACTCTAGTCAGACAGGAAGATTCCCAGTTCATTTAACCTTTGGGCTTTCTGGAGGCATAACAACAGTATTTATTACTGCTTTTTGTTTTTAATGGCCTTACTAAAGGCCAGCAGCTCCTCAGATGTTTGGTGGGCCCCTAGCCCAGTTGTGAGTAATGAACAGTCCCTGACAAACTCTGATGTGAATTGAGCCCACACAGGGCAGTTTGCTATAAACAGAAATTCACTGGCTCCCCTTTTGACAGGTATCTTTATCTCTCTCGCAGACTTAGCCAAAGGATCTGCTCCAAAGGTCTCAAACTCCAAGACATTCAAATCCAAGACATTCAAATGTTTGTCTTCGTACAAACATTGCAGTTCATCTTTTAATCACAGGCTGAGGGAAGCGTTAGAGGTGCAACCACAAGATGCAAGGCTGCCACATTGAAGGGATGATGATAGAAAAAACCCAGGGAAAGGCTTCATTTGGAAACAAGAGGTAGCATGTTGTGTTCCTCCATCTCTAGTGACAGAGGATGTCACCTCTGCAGAGGAGTCCTTCAGTTTCACTATAGTTGCATCTAGGTTTGTTCTCCTGGTCTCTCCCACACTGTGGTCTCGCTGCCAACAAGGCGCACAGTCTCCAAGAGGAGATTTCCTCTTGTGGGGTATTTCCATTTCCATACAAAAGCACAGGCCCAAGTTGTACAGCTATACTAATGAGTGGCTCTGAATCAAGGACTATCCATGACATTTTCCAGATTGACCACTCCAAAATTTTGGGATACTCTCCTTTCTTCATATTACATCCCCTTTTTTGAAATAATTGAGTTCTATTAGCTACTCTGATTTACCTTTTGGTGCTTTGCTGAGCTTAGATAGGTTTTCATATTGCTTTATAGAAAACCATAATTCTTTCTGTGGGTGCTGGGTTACAATTACATGGCATTAATGGGTCCTGGCAGAGCAATCCTGTGCCCTGGAGCACCTCAGGATTTGCTTTGGGGCTGTGCTTCATTCTCTCTACAATACAGCTTGAATACACACAAGGAACTGGCAAGGAAGTGCCTGAAATTGTGGTCTGGCTGCAGATACTGTTTTAGAGCCCCATCCCTCTATTAATCTGCATTACAGACAAAAGGCCAGATCAGTGCAATTCTCCTGAGCTTAGATTCAGTGACCCAAAATATATGCCAGCTGAGAATCTGGCCTGATGTCTTATTTATAACTGAGATAAAATTTTCAGAGGGAGATAATACCTTTTATTAGATCCCCTTGATTTATTTGGGGATGGAGTGGAGGGGAGGTAGGAAACAGAATTTTTTGGGCATGCAAGACTCTTTTCAGGGGGAAATATCTTTAGTATCCTCATCTTCTGAAGATGCTATAAAAATTGTTATTATAGTCAACTCACAGCAAAGAGGTGCATGAAAAAAGTGTGAATAATGATGAAGCACTGAGCTTTCTCTCCCGGGTCCTGCACTCTTCCCTGCACTGAGCCCGCCCCTTTTGTCACAGCTGTCTGACCTGGGGAAAAAAAGTCTTGTGGTCATCTCTCCCCAGGTCTGACACTGCCCCATGCAGCTGACCCTATTTCTTCCTCGAGCTGGTCTGTTTGTTAGGGTTGGTGTGGTAACTGGCTGTGCCTCCCTGGGAGTGCTGCTTCTCCCTTCCCTTCAAAGGAGGGAGCACACAAAACCATCTCGCAGGGTTTACATACATAGGCTGGGACCTGTGACTTCACCATCTCCACCCGGTCCTAGGACAAGTCTTGGTTTGTTGTGCTATCACATGTCCAGCACTAACTAATCAGATGCAATTAGAAAATATGAATTTGGATGTATTCTTGGAACTATTAACCCAAGACCTCTACAAAGGAGTCTTGAAAACAAGATAGACAAGACTGTTTGAATGAGTGGGCAGTGCCAGGTCCCCCTCTGAGGTGTGGGTTCAGCAGTGGTGGCACCACAGAGTGCTTTCCCTGTGGACACAGTGAGATGAGGGCTGCTGTCTGTTTTCTCCAGGCAGCCAGAGCTGCCAGGTCAGTGTGTGTGAATGCCAGGCACTGGTGTGTGACTTTGGCTCCCAGTACAACCAGCATGACAGAGCCCCATGAAGCAGAGATGGCAACAATGCCTTTCAATGGTTGTGTGCACCAAGTGTTCAGAGTCCCATATATAAAGCAGGAATTTCATAAACAAGGAAGGAAACCACTTCCTCAGTTTCCCTAGGAGAGAGTGAAATAATGCCTTTCTGGGAATCCTGATCAGCCACTGCCAGCAGGTGTCCCAGCTGTGCTTCTCTAGTGAAGATTTACCACTTGGTCTGTCAGCATGACCACGTCCCACCTTCTTCATGTTTTCTGATACCTGCTGGGGTTTGCTGCAGAGGCCATGCCTAGATTTCTTTGCTGAACTAGACGAGAATGTAATAAGTGAAATGATGGAGGGAGCTCAGACTTAAATGCAGGGGGTACAGGTTATAGCAGGAGAATAAATCTTTGTCCCCCCCTTCCTGGCCAGATGCACTGTAAGCCTGACAGACTTATGATTTTATATGGAGAGCAACATATGCTACAGCTTTTATTTCTCCAACCATTAATCAAAAGGTATTTTGTATAAACAACGTAATTGCCAGCTCTGGCCAGCGTGGGTGGGCTGACAGAAAGGCTTTGCAGTTACAGATAATCCTGGCCAGACACTGGCCCTGGTAGCCAGCAGCAGCTGTACGGACCATACGCCAGCGTGGGTGGGTGTGCGGGGCTGCACACCGGGCTCCAGGCAGAGCTGCCTTTCCAGCTAGCCCAGAGAAATGCTGCTCAAGACTGAGAACAGTGGTGTTTCAGCAGAGACAAACCCTCTTGCATATGTCTGTGCTCTTTGTCTTCGTGGACTTTAGCCTGGGTTATGTCTGTTTGTTTCCCTATGATGCCAAACCTGTGGTTTTTGTTTTCTTAGTTGTGCCAAAGAATGTCAAACTGCAGACAAGACAGCCCAGCACACATGAGCAGGCAGCTTCTTGCCCACAACCCAAAATAGGATAGGGAACTGCAGAGGTTAAGAGGACTTCCCCTTGGTGCAGGGGACGGGGGTTACATGAGCCGGGTGCTGGGTGTGGAGGTGAGTGTGATGTTGTGGCAGTGAGCTGGAAGGGAAATGCTGGACTGTAAGCCTTTCCATGGATCTTCTGAAAACCAAGCCACAGGTACTTTCTGCCTCATGTAAGTCTGCGAGAGAGGAAGAGCCACATGGGGCCATGCTGCTGCAGTAATGCTTGAGCACCTTTCTTTGGAGGGCAGTTGAGTTTTCAGGCTCTGCAAGGGTGCCTGCCGTGAGTAGACTGTGCATGGACAGCTTCTGGGGAGTTGGCAGGAGAGGACAGCAAAGCCTCACAGCATCAGAGTTATTTATTGAAAGGAAAACATTTTATTGTCCAGTTTTATGCCACTATTTGGTGCCGTAGTAATTTATCTCAAAGGACTGTTTCCAGCCTATTGATGCCAGGTGATGTGAAGCTACAGCTAGGCCAGAACTCTGGTGCCAAGGTGGTTTTGAACAGCAGCCAGTGGGAGCAAGAAGTGCCAGGATGATAATAAAACACTGCTTCTGAAGGCACTTCCAGGAATTAACAGTCTATTTTAAATTTAAGAAATCTGATGGTTTTGTAAAGGTAATTTTTAGACTTCTGGGGTAGATTTACCAAAGAGCAAATGCTCTGGTTCTCTTCTAGAAATACTCATTGATGAATTTAAAATACCGGACTTACAATAGGATTAATAACATCTGTATTACAGCAACAAAATAATGAATCTTTGTTACTGATATCTTCATCTACTGGGAAGGATCCCATCAGTTACAGATTATCTCTTGACTCCTGTAGTTACCCAAAGCTCATCAGTGGCAAACAAGGCTAATGTGAAGCGTGAAGGAATACACCATTGGGTCAGCAATCCTCCCCCTGCCTACTTCCAGCTGTTATACGGTGTTAGGCTGGTATGGGAGTGACAGTTATACATTTAATTTCCCTAGGAATCATCAGAAAAACAGGGGACAAAGGGAAATTAATTCAGCCATAGAGATTGTTACAAAAAGTTAATAGTATACTGAGAGAGATTGGCACTAAGTAGCAAATTTCAGAGCCAAATCTTACTGCCTGAAAACTCACAAAGATTCTTAAACCTGGAGATTTGATTTAGTCAGTTCTAGAAGTACTTTAAAACTTGTATAGAAGGTAGCCTTGCATTCCTCACCTTCTCAACATTTTGGGCTGCTTACTTTGTAGTGAAAGCAGATTTATATTTTGCTGGTCTTGGAGTGACTGATTTGCTGAACAGCAGAAGATAGAATTTGCTATAACAAATTGTTGGAGCGATGATCTAACACATGAGTATGCTGTTACTGACAACATGTGATGATTCAAAGGCAAACACATCTTGCTGTGCCATCTCTTAGGAAATAATTTCTTCCTGACACTTCTAGTGATCATCTTACACCATGAAGCATGAGATTTGATTACTGATACTTTAGCATGCATAACTACAAAGGTTGTTAGTTTTAATGGAGTGGACAGCGTGTCTCATGAGAGGTATAAACACATCGTGTGCGTTTGAAATACGATTGTAATGATTTGGCTTATTCTAATACAGAAGACTTTGCTCAATTTGATTAGCTGATGAAAACACAGCATTACTCAACAAATCAGCAGGATTCATAGTTAACATTTTTCATGGAGTCTTACTGTAAGGTAGGTAGTTTTCCTCTCAGTAATACGTCTGTCTCGAGTAGCAGCAATTTCTGCTGAGAATGTCAGGCTTAGGAACAGCACTGTGGAGCTGGATATACCAGAAATGGCAGATTTGTATATCTTCAAGGGAGAATTGGAATGACAGAGCTCTGTGATTTGGAGTGATCCATTGCTAAGTATTGAATTCTCCATCACCCCTTTGGCCCTTCCATCCATGATGGTATTTTTGGCCAAGTAGCTTGCATAACAGAAGGTCTGGTCTTCCTCAATAATTTTCTTGTGCTATTTGTAACTTCTTCCTCAAAAGGCTGTGCCAGTTGAATTCAGTCTTGGATGCTTAGGTGTTTCAGAAGTAGCAGCATGCTAGGATTTCACATGTTGCCTCAGGAATTTTCTAGTTTGCATTTGTGTATTGTGCAACTGCTCTGTCTCAGTTTAAACAACAGTGACCAGAGATTGACTAATGAGCAGCTTCCTTCAGCTTGCTGCATCCTGGCATCAAGTTTTAAACTGTGGTTGACTTCAGTTACCAGCTGTAAGGGCAGTCAGTCAGGCAGGAATTAAGTGATGTTGTTGACATCTCCTTAATGCAACTCTTTAATGTAAATAGGGTTGCAACAGTTGATCTTCAAGCCAGTTTTAGTTATGACAGTGCCCTTTGGCAATGTCTCCTTCTCTGGAGATAAAACCCACCTGGAGGCGACTTATACTGAGCTCGAAGGCTGCAGAGGTGTAACCTACCTCTGGTTGGTTCTTTCTATTTAATTCTGAATTTTTATATGAAATAAAAGAGCTAGAATAACTCCAGAATGGACTAGAAGTGCAAGCTAAACCTCTTTTCTGATACTGTTCATGAAATATTTCATAGTGCAGACTTTGTGGGATTTGCTGTTAAGCTGTACTCTCTACACAGAGTGACAGTAAAGGTCAGGACTCCTGTCACCTTTGGTCCCATACCTGGCTCTGTAGTTTGATTTCCCAGAGCGATCGATTCGAGGCAATTTACAGCCCGAGTGCTGGATTTACACCCTATCTGGTGTGGCCTACACATAAAGCATCCTACTGCTAAAGATAATATTCTCATTGATCTTCAACATAAGGGAAAATCCTTTAACATTTGGGTTAATTCCAAGTCCAGAGGGATTTATTTCTCTTTTGGCTTTTCTCAGACAAATGATCCAAATTGGAAAATCCTACAGAATCCTCTCCTGTCTGCTCTGATTTCAGCCACAACTTTAAAGCTGGATATGGTATTTGAAATTCATGGGCCCTTTTCAAGCCCCCTCCTCTGACTGGCATATCTTCAAAATCTTGGAGAACTTGAACAGATGAAGTTATTTAAAAACAAAACAAAACAAACCCTCTGCTCAGTTTTGCTTGCTTTTATTACTGGGTCAGGTGGCAAGGCAGGAAGCTGATGGCCCACAGCTGAAGCCTCCTTTTCAGAGCTGAATGTGTGTGGGTCCAGTTGTGCTCTCCACCACCAAGATTTTTGGACCTTCAATTTCAGTGAAACTGAATAGAAGTTACAAGCTTCCTACTCTTAAATATTTATGTCATTTTAAGGGATAGTTTTTTTCTCTCTCTTTCCACCCCCTCACTTTTTGATGACTTTCTTGTTAGTAATTTTTGAATCCAGTCTCCACATTTCTAGATCCCAGGGGAATGTTTTACGCACGTCTGCCTACCCACGCCAGCCTTTGATTTTTACAGAGACCCGTAGCAGTGCCTGCATTTACAGTATAGCAAACAGAATTAAAAACCAAATTGAATCATGCCTTGTGGCCACCTCAATCCAAATGCTGCAAGTATGAGGACCTTAAGTTATTATGCAGAAACCCTTATTTTCTTCAGCTATGCAGACCAAATGTTCTGTGTCTGTTTCACCTTTTCTTCATTTCAGCTAATTTGAAATCAGAGCGACAATGGATACTGAGCATGCCTGGCTGCCTATGTCTGGCAGGATTTCAGTCACCTGTGAATTCATATTGCTTTTTTAATACTGCTGATAAGTGATAACTTTTATTTCTAGACCATCTAGGAGATACAGAAGATGCATTAAACAATATGATGAATGCACTGGCCAAGCTTACATCGACATGAATTTACCAATAAACTACAGTTACCAGATCTATACAGAGAATCAGGAAAAGCAAAAATGTAAGATGTCTTGTAACCAGGTTTCTTTTCCAGACTGGGTGTTGAGATCAGGTTATCTAAAGTAGGTGAGGAGTGAGTGGTGTTATGATTCACTACTTACAATGCCATTCTGGAGACTTTTTTAAGTTGATTTTTAGTGTTCACTGGATTGCCCATTGATGGCCCCTGTTCTTTACTCTTGAAAGGAGACTTGTGTGCCTCTGGACCAACAAAGCAATATTGGGTGGCAATTATTCTCTCCTGGATAGAAGTGCTGTTGAGAGAGTGTTAATATGAATTGTCTTGCCCTAGTATGAATCATCATCACTCAAACCTTTCCAGTTCACACCAGTAAACATGCTCATACTTACTATGGCAGCACTAACAACCACAGCCTTTTGTGCCAGAGCAGAGTTTTATAAACCCCTGCCTCTCTGCCTGCACCCATATGGTTTAGTGCTTCAGTTTTATTAACCACTCTTTTGACAGCTTCTCAGCCTAGCCATGGGTAAGGCTACAGCTGCAATAGGTTTTTCAGAAGTTCTCCCCAGTGCAAATAAATTTTGTAACAAATCTGCTGCCTCCTTACTACAAAATGCTGCTTCTAATCCCTGGTAAACCAGCTGATTTGCTAAAAGAGTTTCTAGTTACTTAATTTTATGTCTTTCATTAATGGTTGTTCATAAGCACTCTCAGCCTTCCGAACTTTCATGCCCCAACATTTTATTTGTTATAGCTTATATTAGCTTTCTATTGGCTTCACTTGAGCTCAAGTTGAGTCTTTGGGTTTTCTTTTCTTTTCTTTTTTTTGAAAGGCACCTGTTTGGCTTGAACAATATCTTACAATTTAACCATTTTATTGCTTTCTCCCATACTTTCCTGCCTCCTCTTCCTAAAGAACAGCTCTTTTTTTGTACTCTCCATGATCACAAACAAGTTTCTTAAATAGCTTCCATGCTGAGTCTAAAGATTTTCATTTCCTTGCTTTAAAGTTTTTTTTAGTATCTACTGCACTTAAGCATAAAATTTCTCTTCTGTGGCAGTTGTTGATGTGACTCCTCCCTGTGATGCTGAGTTACAGTGTGACCCTAGACACAAAGGGCAGGTCCTCCCTGACCTCCTCCTGATCATCTCTTCCTCAGCTCCAGCCTGGCCCAGTGCTCAGATTAATGAATCTGATGGGAAACTGCCTGTGGCAGTGAAGGAGAAAAAGAAAAAGACAAAACAAAAAATAGTTACCCTCATCCCCAGCAGCTGGTGTGGAACTCAAAGTAGTTCAGTGTTTCTTACCAGACTCCTCAGACAGAGCTGGGTTTGGTTTCAGGTCCTGCCTGTACTTGGATGCTGCTACAAGATGGATGAAAAGGTGCAAATTCTCCTGATGTATTTGTGAGCAGAACAAAACCTGATTAGCCAAAATCCTTATTCCTCTGTAAGAGCTGCACTTGGACTGTTGGTCTGAGGAGAACTGGAAGGTCTTGGAACAGGAAATTCTATGAGAAACCCTGAGCTGGCAGGAGCGACTTTAAATCTGTCTGCAGGGATCCTGACACTAATTACCTGTAGCACACCCAAACCATAGTGTGTTTTCACAGGAGCACAGCAAGTCAGGTGTGATGATGGCTCTGATTAATAAAATCATAAGAGGTCTCCACAGTTATGCAGGCAAACTAATTGGGATCAGAAGATCTGGAAACAACAGAAATGTGATGTGCATTGACACATTGTTTTTATTTTCCATTGGTGCTTTTTAATTTTTCTTCCTACTAGGCTGTAAACGATAATGCTCTAGGGAAAAGCCAAATGTGTGTTTTAAATCTCCTTTGCTTTACTCTTACACCTCAATTTATTTTTTTCTCTGGATTGGGATTGTACTAAAATAAACTAAAATAAACCTCTAAATCAAAATAACCGGGCACCTGAAAATTTGCACCAGTGACTTCCTGAAACAATTTTACAGAGCTTGGTATTACCAGGCAGTGATGCCACCCTAACACCCTGTGAGTCTGTACACCCATGGACAGCTGTCTCTCTGACTCCTGGCTGCCCATGAAGGCTGCTGGGATCAAGAGAGACATTTGCTCAGCAGGTGCCTTGTGCACTGTCCCTTCTCCCTTTATGTGCATCCCTTGGTGAGCTCAATGCAGCAGAGGCTGTTTCCAGTCACATAACTAGCAGCGTGAAGACTCAGCGATATTTGGGACACACAGAGAAACCTCCCACACTGCTCTGGAGTGGGCATTTCTGTTTTGTCACCAGGCTTGGTGACTCCACCCGGCCACAAGTCAGGAATTAATGCGAGTGGTGACAGCTGAGGAGTGGATAACTAGCGTCAGGAGAAACTATTTTGGAGGGAAAAGCTGTGGGTGGATTTTGTAGCTGTCCAAGACTGGCCCAGTTGTGAAGGTGTGTAAAAATTCAGGTGGGATCGTCCAAGTCGGTGGTGGTGGTGTGCTGCTGGCTTTGGCTGAACTTCACTGGTGTCAAAGAAGTCAGCAGGGACTAACAGAGTGGGAAAAAACACTTTGGAGTATGTGCATCCACATGGAAGAGTTTTATTTTGATCCTTTCAAGCCCTCATTTTGCACATTTCTGATGTTTAGGGAATAGTAAGAACTGATTCTTGGAGGTAAAGCACGCAAATATAACACAGCAGAAGGAGGCCACTGGCTTCCTCTCCTCATATTGCCAAGAGACCCTTGGTGGAAAAGAACAAATGTCAGTCCAGAAAATCCAGGAAATTTGTAAACTTGGGAGTGTGGTGGTAAAACCTAAACAAAGATTTCAAGGTACATATTTATCAGGTTCTAACGCAGCTCTTTTCTAGAGTTTAAGTTCTTTCCTGACAAGGACTGAATGAACAAAAGATATGTCAGATCTTTGCAGACCTGAATCCAAATTGTGCCATTCCAGGTTGGCTCCATTTTCCTTCTCTCTGCATTGTTACCTTGAAAGTACCTAGCTCTATTTTTTAGTTCTTAGTTTATTTTTTTGCCATTTTCTAGCACCAGAGCACAAAGTTTTAACCTTAAACAGATTTTTATAATCAGGTTACAAACACCTCAAACAAGTTACTTGATTGAAAGTAGTGCTAGTACTGCCTTTGACAGGAACTGTGTTAGCAGGAGCTGCAATGATGTATAATAGCACTGAGTGCTGTGACTGATGTCTATTACTACCCAAAGGGAATCCAGAGTGTAGAACCTCAGCAAGTGACAATTTCCCCATGGATAATGGGACCCTGCTTGCTAGAAGGATCCCTTGACCATTCTTGCAAGATAAGTCACGGAAAATAAATTACAGGTTTTTGTAATGACTGTTTATCATTGCAGCAGTGCTGGCCAGTCTGGACTAGTAATGAGTTTAGATGACTCCCTAGTTTTGTTACATTCCTGTGCCTTAAGAGTTTATTTAATTGAACTGCTGTGTTTTTATTACCAAACTTTCCTGGCTTCAACATGATGTGAGGCAGTTCACGGACTAGAGGAGCATGGAACAGTTTTAATTGTTTCGTATTTCCATCCGCTGTTCCTCCTCCTCCACCCAGTCTCTCCAGAGGTGCCTCTGGGTCGGAGTTGAATTGAAAAGTCATTTCATATAAATGCTTTAGCATGCCTTGGTCCCCCAGGTACAGTGGGCAAGGTACCAAACTTCCAGGCATTTTAAGAATATCCTGAGGATGGTGTGCCATAGCAACGGTGCTGCTGGCTGCAGTCTTGGCTTGCATGCTTTGCTTCAGCAACGCTGGAATTCCTCCTGCACTTTAAACAAGAACAGATGCTGTTCTCTAGGCTTCTTTCCATAAATATAGACAAACTGGGTCAAACTCTTTCCTCAGTTGCACTGAAGTAAATCAGAAGTAACTCCACTGACAGCCATGAACATTGCAGTGAAGTTACACAGGCAGAGTGCAGAATTCAGACTACTCTGCTTGCTTTTGTATGTAAAAGCTGTCACTGCCAGCCAAGCTGAAGTGCTCATTTACTGCAGCACATGGATAGCATTATTGTTACTACAGACTTTGTTTGGGTGAAAGTCAGTGGTTAAACACCTGAAATCTCAGTAGACAAAAGAGAAGACTGTAAAGTTTTATGACTGCAGAGTAGGAGATTGCAACATGTAGGTTCTATTAAAAAAAATCAGAAACTATGTTATATTACATACTTTAGAGGTTTTGTCACTGAGTTGATTAGTATGACTTAGTTATTAGCTGTTACTAGAAGCTTTCCACTGAGAAATGGAATTAGAAATACCAGTTGCTGTATTTTTATTCACAATCCTGTTGAATTAATCTCACTCTCCCAGATGCACAGAGAACAAGTCCTAAGGCTGTTTCGCAGTTTTAAATATTTGCCTACTTCTTTGTGAGGGGAAAAAATGCAATCTGTAGAGAGAAAATCATGTTCTGTAACAGCTGGGCTTCAGATGCACACACCAGAGCAGAAAGGGACAAGGGCTGTCAGACACATTTGGCCTTGGGCAGCTGTCATTTTGGGGACTGGGATACTTATTTTCCTGGGCCAGCACCAGTATCTTTTCTAACTCTCTTTGGCACCCCCTGCCTTTATCCTATTCCTTTGGTTTCCGTTTTCTCTGCCAACCTCACAATTCTTCTTCACTCTGCATCCCCTCTTCAAGCCCTGTGATAGCTACCCTGGGTACTAGAGAAAGGCAAGGGATTAGATAATAAAGCATTCATGTTTTCTCACATGCACAAGAATTCACAGGTAGACACATTCCTGAAACATATTTAACATACCAAATATTTTGTTTTTACCTTGCAGGCAGATCATATGCATCTTTAAAAAAGACAGGGCTTTGTCCAATCTCTGACTGGACAAATTCAGGTATTTTCAGTGCCAGCACATACATGAGAAGATGTGGAAATGGTGAGAGAAGGTGTTGATATGAGGTTTACTTACCTGTTGACTTGGCTCTCAAATGCAATTTCTAGGTGTCTTTTAGACAGCTAAAACTGAAAGCCTTCAGCCAGACTGTAGTGAATTCATTAGAAATACAAAATAATGTTTTCAGGCAGTTGTTTGTGGTATCTGTCCAGCCCTACTCCTATACAAAGCCCTCTGCTTCTTCCTCTTCTTCCAGTTTTCCTGTCTTATCCTGTGTATGTTTAGCCAGTACAACCAGTGAGATCCAGCCTCTACTGAACTGGGCTCCATCAGGTGAGCTCACTGGGTTATGTCATTTAAAGACAGGAAAAGCATAAAAAGTCATTTGAGAGGGTAAGTTAAGAATTAAGATGAGCTTTTGAAGGTGTGGCAGCCCCCAAATCAGCCCACCCCAATGAGTGTGACTTGTACTGGTTGCCATGAACAAGCATTGATGCTCCTCCAGCCTCTCTCAAAGCGAGCAACTGGGCTGACCCAGCAGGGTCCTGCCGAGTCCTGCCTTTTCACCTGATCCTGGGAGCCCTTGATTAGAGCAGAAAACATGGGTAATGCAAGCCTTCAATTGTTTTCACATTTCTGCTTGAGCATGGTGTGCTCAAGGGAGATTGAGGATGTTTAGGAGTTCACTGGTAATCTTATTTTACCAATTTTTATTACTGATTGAAAAGCACAGGGTTGAGGGTTTTTTTTTTTTCTAGTCATGGTTCTTCTGGTGGAGAAATACAAAGAAAAGAAATCCCTTTTGACATGGGAAATGATGTTATATTTTCTTTAATAAAGAGTAAATTTTATTGTGTGCCAAGCCAATTTATAAATGTGGTCTCTGTAACTAGCACTTTTAATTACAGGGGGGAAAAATGGAATTAGTTCATTAATGCTCTGAAAAAGAACAGTGACCTACCTGCCAAATGGCAAGGTGGAAATAATTAATCTGGTCAATTAAAAAGAAACTGATAAATTAAAATGCAAAGCCTTCCATGTGGTGCATTAAATTAGAGTTGTAATTTCCAGAATGTTGTGTTTATTGTCAGACTTGATCCCTTCTTTTCTTGCTTGCCTTAATTCTGTGTTTGGCAAGTCCTGTTAGTGAGCTCTTTGGTGTTCTATGCTAAATTCCTACGCCCATGCATATTTTGCAAAAGAGAGCCTGCAAGATCAAGCTCTTTGTGAAATCCAACCGATGAAATGCACATTCCTTGTTTTTATTGTCATGTTACAAACCTCCATATTCCCTTTGCTTTGCTTTGCTTTGCTTGTTTTCCCACCGCTAAATGTCACTTGCCTTTTCTTGGGCTTTTAATGACCCAGGCATGGGGCTGAATTGCTGGGGTCACCTCAATCAATTTATGACCTTAAAAATCCGATCCACACGGAAACTACTGGGCTGATGGAGCTGAACCCTAAAGTATCCAGCGTATTTGCTCCACAGAACTGGAAGTAGTAAAACAGTTTCTTTTCTATAAATATCAGTAACTCCTCTTGACATTTACAAGTACATAGTATTTTTTTTACACACTGCATGATCTCAAAAGTGCTTAACAGATCAGTGAACAGTGTATCTGCTCAGCATTTGCAACTACAAAGCCATTATGTGCCCTGCACCATCCCTCACAAAAGCCCAGGACATTTGCATTAGCTCCTGTCCATCTCAAGGCCGTAAATTGCAATAAGAAATATGGACTACTTACTGAATGGTTGACCAGTGCTCTGATGCAGCCTACAGAAAAATATGAACATTATTGTTTACTTTAACTAGGGCATATATCATACAGAGCCAATGACTTGTTGTTTGTTAAGATGAGAGTTGTTCTCAGAAACACTTTGGGGCATATCCCATTGCTAGGGAAAAACCACGCTGAAACCCAAAAGCTAGGCAGAGGATGATCTGCAAGTTTTATATCTGAAGTGTTAGAACTGGCAAGCATTAAAAATACAGGGGGAGAGCCAAGTCAGATGTTTCTGTGATGTGGTAAAAATAAGCAGTGCGTGTTACAGCCTCTTCAGAAGGTGTGGGTTTGCCTTGTGAGAGGGAACACTACTAGATGGAATAAACAGCTGTGGCCAGAAATCAAATTCCTGGCAGTTGAGCAGCTCTGGTCCTCCTTCTCCAAAACTACAAATCACCAGGGGGATTTCCCTCAGCCCGGCTCCTGCCAGCAGCTCTGCAAAATCACCAGACAGCCCCCACCACATGGTTTTAACTCCTGAACACTCGTATGTGTCAATTAGATTTCCTCTCTAAACCTTTAAGACATCATGATTCAGAGCTGAATTATACACTCTGCACCCATTTTTCTTATCTAAACCAGCATATAATTGCCTGTGTCCAGCTGGGAATTTCCTCCTGGAGAGAAGAGACACAAGAAGCTCCTATCAGTGACCAAGTACAGGGTGAGGCAAGGGATAACAAATTTATTTACTGCAAATGAACACAGAAAATGTAAAATCTACCTTGATGTATGAAACTTACAAAACTCTTTTAAAATCATGAGGTTTCTTAGCACCTCTGTCAGCTTCTGCTGTAATGGCCCTATAAAAACTGAGGTGGGTGCCCATTGCTGCATGATGAAAGCTATCCCAGTTTAAAAAAAACAAAGCCAACAAAGCCTCAAAAGCAATTAAAAGGTTGCTGAGACCAGATATGTATGGTAGGCTGTCCTGACATGACAAGTTGTACAAGCATTGCTAAAGTCAAGGGAAATCCCAGCCACCCAGAGTGCCTGTACCTTCTCTGGACTTTGTCCTGCTGGCTTGCAAGGCTTGTTCTCCTCTCACCCCTGTGTCTTTCCACCAGCCCGTGCCCTGGAAGTGTTGTGTCTCACATACAGTTACATCTCAGATTCAGAAGTCCCCCCAAGCTGTGTGATGAGACCATCTTATGCTTCCTGAGCATGTAAGGAAGTGCTCTTGTGTGTCATGAGCTCAGCTTGTGTGGTAGAAATCATGCTTCTCCTCATTGCTGTGCATTTTGCCTCAATGCTTTGCTGCCACAAAGTCGTGGTGATGGATTTGGTGAGATTGGCTCTAGTGTTGCATATAGCAGCAGAACAGGTGTGGGAATAAACAAATCCCAATTTGTGTTTCATGACAGCACCTGTTTTCAAGCCCACAGCTGAAGGATTGAAGAAGAGAGGGTTTAAGATGGACAATAAACGGAGCTCTTTAAAATGTACTGTCAGCAGCCCAGTGAGCTCAGCATTCCATCTGCAAGGCCCAAAGCAGGAGGTGAGGGGCTGCACTGCAGGCATCAGGATGCTGCTGCCTGGCCCCAGGAGCCACAGCCTGGCCAGCTCCTTGCTGTGCACAGGGGTGAGCAACCTTGCAATTGCAGCCATGCAGCCCCAGCCCAGGTGTGCGCTTTGAGGTGCTGTCTCAGCATGCTGTGTCCTGAGGCACAGATTCCCACAGGTACTTGGGAACATCCTGCTGAAAGGATGAAGCTCAGGTGCCTAAATGCCACACAGATCTTGGCCTGAGGGCTCTGTTGCTTCATCCACACAGTTGCTTCACCCCTGGCTTTGGGCTAGTGAGCGAAATGGCAGAGGGGGTGTGATGATGCTTAAAAGCCATTTCTGTGGTCAGAACCCAGTCTTGATGACTGCATGGTTCAGGTCCCACTTCCCTGTCCCAGGGGGAGGAAGAAGAGCTGCTGCTCACTGCACTGGGGGCCGTTTTCCTACTGAGGGCACCCCTGAGTGTGTCTCTGCCATGGGTGATCCCTTCTGGGGGACAAAGGAGTGGAGGAAAGCACACATGCACCAGTGGTTGAGCTGCCACAGTGTGGCAACTGTGAGATCCAAACCTGAGTTGGCCTTCCCTGCTTATGAAAATTTGTATTTTTCTAACAGGCTGTGCCTCCCTGTGTTATCTATATTTGAGTCTTCCTCCTTTGCTCTTTGTGTCCCATTGCACCCATGCTGTACTTATCCTCATTTCAAAACCCATACAGGCACCTCTGAGCAAGCTTCCAGGCTGTGGCATGTTTTATGTGTCTTTATTAGCTCCAAGGCTGCACTGAGATTACATGATGTCTAGATTTCCTTGCAGTCAAACTTAATATCCTGAGAAATGGGAAAATTTACTGAAATCCTGCAGCACTGGCCAGGGTATGAGGGTCCACCCTGCTGTTTCCATGCCTATGTTGTTGCCATGGATGTGCAGAATTATCTGGATTGAATTTTTTTTTTTTTTTTGTGCAGGGAGCAGAGAGGGGTGATGTGGTTTTTTATTGTGTCAGGGTGGGACAAATGCACTTTAGGTAATTTTGCCACTGCCTAATTTAAATTAATGCGAAGTTGTGATGGGAACTTAAAATGTGCAAATCAGAAACCTACAGGGGAAAAAATGATGGTGAAAACATGCTGCATGGAAAAGGTATTCAGCCTTCTGAATACTATGGGAAAACAAACAGGAATAGCTGTAAGCAATAATCAGAAGGATATGAAATGTATGCTGGTACTCAGCTGGTATAAATATTCATTGCTTCGGGGGAGCCAGGCAAGCCAGCATCAGCGGAGGATATTAGCTACATGTCATGGACTGAAATATTTCTGTGAAAAAGAAAGGGTGGCTGTTTGCAACTGCATTTGCAGGCAGAGCCAAAACCCAGTCCCTAGGAGGCACAGAAGTGCACCCTGGCTCCCCTGCAGCCCTTAAAGACTTTATCCTGTCCCAGTGCCCTTGTTGCCGTCAGTGCTCCTGCTTGGCTGCTCCCAGTCTGGGATTCCTTTCAAATGGGAAAAATGGCAGAGTGCTTCTCCCTGGGAGCTTTGCTGCATACACAGGATGCCGGGAGAGGGAGGGTGCTGGAGGGTCCGTGCCAGAAGCACTAAGCTGCTCCCAAGGGCTGCTCACCACACGGCGATATCCAGCTGCAGGGCTGCTGACACACAGCCTCGGAATCACCCTCCTGTGACATCCCGCCTCTGCTCTCTAATGACGATGGGTAGGCTCTCGGGGAGAAAATGCAGCAGCAAAGAGCTCTTGGGAGGCAAAGCTGCCAGCTTACTCCCCAGGTTTAAAGTAAAATTCCCCCTGAATGAAATCCAGCACAAATCCTCACTAAATGGATATATGGTTATTGTTAGTGCTATAGTAGAGCCGAGGAAGGCTCTTCTCCAGGACTGCATCAGATTGCAGGGATTCAAACACGCTGGGTGAAGAAAATGGCAGTCAGGAAAATGAGTAAATGAATCTGTCTTTGTTCAGTGTCAGGAAATTAATGCCAGCTTCTTAAAGCATGGGAAATGACATTGGCTGCCAAATACAAACTGCTCTGGATTTCATGGGAATAATTATGACAGTGAAATATTTTCTTAACTTGACCTTTGGCCACATACTAAACGGAAAGAAGTAAATTTGGCACTGCAAATGCAAACTGAGCCAAATTAACTTATACCCATGGAGGATCTGGCCTTACAGACCCTGTTCCACAGGGCCAAATCCTGCTGTCACTTAAGCTGGTGTAAATTTGACTCTGTTTTGCTACACTGCATGGAATTACTGGGGCTTGCACTAGGTGAGTGTGAGCACAATTTAGCACTCAGTGAGGACCCTGCCTCGTGGAGGTCAGTGGTGTCTCGACTGAACAAAGCCCCAGCTCGTGCAGGAGCTCTGTGAGGCAGAAAAGTAGGGGTGAGGGGCCCCCTGTGGGCTTGACAGAAATGCGGTCTGAGGTGGGAAGTCCTTACCAGAACTGCATCCCTGTTTGCAGACAACATTCTGGAGATTAGTTCAGAGCCAGCAACCCCCTTCTAAGGGGTGAGCACACATTCATCAACAGCTAAAATGAAATCTCAGTTTTTGTTGCTCTGCTTTGTACTTCTGGTTGTTTCCAATGTGTTGATTACCAGTCCAGTCATGCTCATTTGCCTCCTGCCCCTGGAACCTTTAAGTTCAAATAAATAAACAGTTATTGGCATTATTACATATTTATTTGTATGAGCCCAGATTAAGACTCAGTGGTTCTGGGTTCTAACAAAAACAAAATGACAATGTTAGCAAATGAGATGATGATCTGTTTTGCATTCTCATCCTGGGCTCATTTCCACCAGTTTAATTCAAGATTTACTTTAGAAGAATAAAAAATATGATAGCACTCTATTGGTACAACAGGACAAACAACCTGGACTCAACCCAGCTTATATTTTCATCAGAAAAAGGAGAACGTTTCAGGCAGGAAAAATATTTCAGGAAGAGAAATATGTCACAGCC